>JANHFX010028881.1:1071-36743 GCA_027560015.1 Chloroceryle amazona
ACTGGAGTGGGATGTGGTGATGAGCGGACACGGGGCCTTTTCCAAGTCCAGGGATCACAGAACACAGCATTCAGCAGAAACCAGGAAATTTGCAGCACAGCGAAGGCAAACTAAGGCTCAGTGGGGACAAACAGCTGAGAACAAACTGGATAAAGGTGTCTGTGTGTTGTCATCTGTAAATGTCCAAGGGAAGGCTGCCCCAGACCCCCTGAGATGAGGTTTCAGCAGCACCCTGCAGCTTCAGGCAGCTCTTCTCTAGGAAGGTGCTCAACACATGAGTCTAAAGAGAGCTCAGAACAAGGCAGTTGAGAGAGCAGCTCTGGCAAAGCCCGTCTGTCTGACTATCCCACACAGATCTAGCTTTAATGTACTTCACTCAGCACCTCCCTTTAAGGTCAGTGGTTTATAGCCCATAAAAGCTGAGGACCTTTAAAAAGCATTAAGCTCCCCTTGACTTTATCAAGAGCAGAACAATAAGGCCAAAAACATCAGTAGGCTGACGGGGTTTGAACACATCTTCCCCTGGTGCCTTAGAAGTTTGGGTACTTTTTTTACCACAGGTATCACCTTCCCCCTGGCCAGGATCACAGTGGGACACCCTGCCTGGAATCGGGTCTCACCAAAAATCAGAGGAGGGAAGGGGCACTAGTAAGTTACAGGGGGATGTATTTCTCTGGTGGGTGAAGTGCCTTCAAAAACCACCTGGGCAGCTTCCTATTAACCCTGTGATGTAAGGCAGCAAGTTGTCGATGCAGCTTGGAATGTTCCTTGTGAGGACCCAGGTGCAGCTGAAGCTCACAGGGCTTAAAATAGATTTGAGAGGTATGGAAGACTAGCAATGAAAGCTTCTTTCACCCAGAAAATATTCAGTGATGAGACCAGCTCCATCTTCAGTTGCTGGACCCTGGAGGGTGACTTCTGGCCCAGGTTGCCCAAAGAGGCGATAGAAGTCCATCCCTGGAACCATTCCAGGTTAGATGGGACTGGGTTCTGAGCACCCTGCTCTAGCTGCAGATGTTCCTGCTCAGTACAGGGGGGTTGGACTGGATGACCTTGAAAGGTCCCTTCCAACTCAAACCATTTTATGATTTGAGTTTGGGTGTCTTAGACCTCAGAACAGAAGAAACCCCGCCTTGTTTTCCCCAGTGGTACCAGATAAGGCTCTGAAACAGCACCATTTCCAAGTCAGCAACAGCATATCCCCCAAGAGGAATCTCTTTTCTCTCCCTCCTTTGCTTTCATGCACATCTAGCTCCGTTGACCTTCATGGTAACAGTCATGGCTTGCACCTGGGTAAATGACAAAAGCATCAGCTCTGCAATTTGTTTTAATTTATTCCTCTTCTGAAGTTTTCCTGAATTAATATCAAGAACTTTGTTATTGAATTTGAGCTTTGGGCTCCAGAGTATGAGGCCCTCTATGGTCCTTCCTCTGGGAAAGAACCCTGACCCACAGAGCTCCACAGGATGTAAATCACAGAAACCAAGAGAATTAAAGGGAAAAAAAATCACCCAGCGAGGCACAGCAGAGGAACCTGGAAACACAACTTGGATCTTTTGATTCCCACAGTGCCTGATCCAGGCTTTGAACAATACCTCCAGAAATTTGAGAGGGGTTCAAGGTCTGGAGAACCTGCCCATGGCTCCAGGTCTTCCACCAGCAAAAAGAAAGGCTGAGAGAAAGCTGCCTCGGGGGAGGTTCCTGTACATGAAGCCTCTTTTATCTGATAAAAAGAAAAAGTCAAAGCAAGAGTCCACAGTTTGGATTAGAAGTAGGACCTGTTTTTTACCTCAGGGGAAGATAATCAGACTGTGAAATAACTCAGCTGAAGGCACGGTGCCCTCTCCATCGCTTGACATAGTTAAATCAGAGCCAAGAGCTTTTCCAAAAGATGCATCCCAGCTCCTTCAGAAATTACAGGCAAGATGCCTCCAATGAGACTCTGCTGTGCGATTCAGGAGAGGAGATCAGAACACTTCTAGGTTCTTTTCTTGATTTATAAGATGCGATTTTTGCCAGTGCTCTGCTCTCTAGACCGTGCTGCCCTCCAGAGAAGCCCCCTACCTGGATAAAGACTTGGATACTGGGATGTATTCCAGTGCAAAGGCACCATGTGGGCAGGGGATGCCCATTGCGTTGCCTTTTGTATAAATTCAGTGAAGTTGCCTTCCTGTCTTTTTTTTTTTTTTCCGCCCTTTCCCCTGTAAGTTGTCCCAGGGTGAACCTTTACTGAAGATACAAATGTTGAAATGCTCCTTGAGTCCAGCTCTGCTGTTTGCTTCTCCTGCAGAAAACCATGGGAAGGTGAATACCTTCCTGGGAAGCACTGGGCAGCAGCTCCACCAGACACAAACCCCAAGGAGAGTACTTCATGGACTCACTTAGTGATACACATTTTTCATTGCTCTTGTACAATCAATGATGCTGGATGGAACTTATCCCCTCCTGGGGCTGCTGATTTGGTTGACATTTTGAAGGTGGTCCCAGTGTAAAATCGATTTTCCAAATAAACCCAAACTATTGATCCATTTGTCAGAAAAAAAAAAGCCAGGGGGAGAGATGACAGGTACGAGCATCACTGTCACGGGACTTCAGAGCATGTGACAGGAGGAGTCTCTGCAAGGACCCCCCCTGGGAGTGCTCATTCAGCACATGGTGATGGGTGAGTATCATCTGATACTCAAAGAGCAGGCAGCCTATCCTCAGAGGAAATCAGACCTGTGTGATCCTCCTGAATAGCCCATTTTGTGCAGACAGACTCGATGATGAACACAGGGTGCTTTGTTCTGGCAGCCGGGATCCCACGGTGGCTGCCTGTGCAAGAGTTTTTCCTCTTATCTTCTCTTAGGAATTGCCTCAGGATCCCAGCTACAGATACCAGGGGTGAATTTCTCCACTGGTGGTTTTTATCAGCATCAACTCACAAGAAGGCAAATCCTGGTGTTTCTTGGAAAGCTGTCCCACTCTAGTAGAAGATGCTAATATGGAGACACCTGAACACAGCTGTACATCCAGCCTGCCCAGGGTCACTTTGTTCCTTTTCCTTCTCTTACAAAAGTGGAAATACTTTTGGAAAATACCTTTTCTTGCAAGATTACACAGTCCAGAGTGGCTCTGGGCCATGGTCAGGCACTGCTGTGGTCCAAACAGTAAATCTAAATTAACCCATTTCCTCCTATTTCGTTACCAACTTCTGCAGCACCCCAAGGTGAGGGTGCAGGCTCAGCTCTGCTCCCTTCCTGGGTGGGAAGGCACCACCAAGCCATGTGTGCTGCTTTAAGACAGGGCTCCATGTACCTCCAGCAGATCATCACCATAACGTGATGCGGCAGTTGCTAAGGTAACAGCACCAACATATTTTTTTCATGAACGGCAAAGCGAATTGTCATGGAGCAGTAAAACCCACATACATTACCAGGATATATAGTTCTCTTGCCCCAGGGTTACAAGTATTTACAGGCTGTTTATTTTTTTATTTCCCCCCTCGCCTTGAAAAATGATCCCACGGGTGCCCACGTACTGTTTATCTCCAGTAATATCTTGTTTGCAGCTACCTTTGTCCACTCACAACACAGACACCAAACCCATGCAGTGCGTTTGGGCCAGTGCACATGAGAAGACTTCTTTGGATCTTCCATACCACTCTCAGATGCTTTTTGGTTTACACTTTGGTTGCCCCAGCTGAACATATTTTCAATAACTGACCCCTTAACGCCTCCCCATTCACATTGGTGGGTTTTACATCTGGCCCCAAGGTACAAAGGGTTGAGGAACACCAGCAAACAGCGGCCGTTTCTCTGTTCCCAGCTCTCAACATGAGGACAGCAGCAGGATCAAGCATGTGCCTTGTTGCAGAGCTGTCTGTGCTGAGCTATCTCTCTGCTCTTGGAGGCTGGTCTTCAGCTCACAGCATCTTCCTGCCAGAACCACTGTCAGCTCGGGGTTAAGGACTCGGTTGCACCATCATCAGTGAGTGGTGGGGAGCAGAGCTGTGGGGTGTCAGCAGCAGCCTCTGTCCAGGAGGAACATGATGCTTTGGCAGATGCCTTCCTGTAGGCACCACAGCCACAGTCTGCTCATATCTTGGCTGCATAATGAATGTCCACATGGATGCTGGGAAAGCTGCCTCTATCTCCCCATATCCTGAAGTACTGGCAACAACTTAGGGCAAATTTCAGCTGATTTCAGGCAAATTTCATGGATTTATCTCCTCCTTTGAGGACCTGATCTCTTGGGCAGTTGGTTTGGAGTCAGGCAAGGCTACTCCACATGCATTTTCATCTGCTGTCTCAGCACTGGGAATTCAAAACGACCCAAAGGACAGAGGGGTTAGGAATGAAAAGCAAGATGCATGCGTGCATCTGAAAACATGGCATAGTTTGGGGTTTTTTTTAAGCAAACATCTCTCATTCTCTGCTGCTCTTCACCTTCTTGCTCAGAAGTGGGTTGAGGAGCAGACACTGCCAGACTTCGATTCATCCACTAATGCTTCAGGGAGACCAAGTGAGAAAAGGTCAGGAACCAGCAGCATGCACAAGGAATGGTAAGAACCAGCCTTCTCCATCAGAGAGAAGTAACACAGCAGCTGAAGAAACAGGGAGGTGCAGAAGACAAATGGTAGGAAGGGAACCAGAAAAGACAGACCCAATGACAAGAGCAACCCCAAACCCCATCCAGGTTGATCATTTTTGCAACGTTTGCAGCTCATCTCTGTTTGCTGCGCTGAATCAACAGACGGCTGGCAGCGGTGAGGAGGACGGGGCAGCGGATGGGTGTGTGAGACAGGAGCCTCAGCAGCATCCAGCTTCAGTGGCATCCAGCCTCTGCAGCATCCAGCCTCGGCACTGCAGCCAGCTACACGCCTCTGGCTTCTGGGAGATGCTGAATCCTTTCCCCATTGCCGTGTGAAGTCTCAGGTGACCCTGAGGCAAAGTCTCCTCTCAACCGCAGTGCCGCAAGCAGGAAGAGATTTGTTACAGTCTTTTCCCTGTCATTTATCTTGAGTTCTCTTTTCCTGGTGCAAACAGCATGTAGGTATTTTGCCTTTGTGTTCGAGAGACTTCCCAGAGCCTTTACAGGTGTATCCAAAATTTCCAGATGGTTGCACAGCTAGTTCCATTAGCAGCATTGTGCTTTCCTTTGCTTTCTGGTACAGTCGTATTTTTTTCCCTCATCAGACGCTTCAGTCCAAGCCTCACGGTTGGAAATTTTGTTTTTTTCTGCTTTTAAAGAGTAGATCAGTGCCTTTCCTGGCCTCTTCATTATCCAAATAATTCAAGGACTTGAGCAAGAGAGACAAAACCCCATGCCAGGCAAACCTGGCGCAGGAGGGCAGAATTTTCTGAAGCAGCCAGTCACAGCTCCTCTGCAAACACCACCTTCCTTCCCAGCATTTTAAAGTGGTTTTTGCACTTGATATATTCTCTTCCAAAGAAAACAAAATCCACATTAGCAGTTTTTAAAGCGCTTGCAAGCTTCCCAGCAGCCCTGAGCTCACACAAGGATCAATGCTTCATGATAACAAGCTCCTCTGCTACCCAAGGCAGGCAAAACCTCCAGCATATTCCTGGTGTTTCCAGCACCTGAAGGGTATCCACACTTTATATCACATTTTCCTACCAACAAATGGAGTGGAAGAGGATAGCAAGTAAACATCAGAGACTCGATGGGTCCGAGTCCTACAGGGAAGATTGCCTCGTGCAGTTTAGCAGCTTGATCTCTATTAAAATAGCATTAAATTGTGCAGCCTTGCTTGAGAAGCCCCTTGCTTGGGAGAGATTTCAGTGGGTAAAAAATAGCTGGAAAAGGTGAGAGTCAAGTAATTTTACAGAGTTTGCCTCTTTCTTTTTATTGGTGGTAGGTGGATAACAGTCTCTCTGCCTGGTTTACGGGGCTTTGGTGTGTGCTCCAAGAGTTTCCATGGTATTTCTGGAGGGCAGCTCTGAGGTGGAAAGCATTATTTGTTACCATTCAGGGTTCTGCCCTCTCAGACATTTTGCAACTGCTAGAGAGATGCGAAAATCCTGAGACAAACAAGCAAAAACCAGAGGATAAAACCCAAAAAAAGCAAATTAAAAAGAAGACCAATACATTCCTGAATTTCCAGAACTAATACTGGCTTGCAGGGAGGGAGGGAAGTGCAGACAACAGCTTCTGTTGCTAAAAACCCAAGTTTTTGCTGTTTTGGGTTCAGCGTTTTAACCAACTGCTAAGAACTTCAGAGTAAATCTCAGCATTTCCCAGGGCCCAGATTGCGTATTGGACCATATACCCTAAAATGTTTTTATTTAATTTGAGTCCACATTATGCTGCCTACATATGGTGACACACACATTTCATTTTATGTAGCAGATGCTGCTTTGCTATTGAGAATGTAATATACTGAGTACATTATAGTATCATTTGGTCTAGGGTAACTGCAGTGTTTTTTAACTCTGATTAGCCTTAATTTGAAACCTGATTTCCTAAGGAAATGAAGCTTATGCCATCCCGCTCTGTACGTGTGCTGGGGTGCGATGTACATCATTTGCTTGTCCATCATTCTGTTTCTTTAGACCTCGGGGGCCAATTTCAACGGAGTAGGGGAAAACCCAGTTAACTTCCCCTCACAGCGCACAAAATGACTTTGTGTGGGAGATTAAGCTCACGATACAGGTTCATGAGGCCTGGGAAAGGGTGCTGACATAGCACTTTCCCCTAAACTGTAAGCACTATAAGAAAATTAAAAAGATAAGGGTAATAAGGCGATTCTCCAGCAACACTTGGGAAAAGGTATCAGTCAGGCTAAATTGTGCTGCTCTGCAGAGGGACAAAAGCCCATCTCAGTTTTAATTAGCAGCTGATTAAAGTCTACAAGTGATTTCAGCTTTGCTGACCTCCCAGCTTGCTCACCCTGTGGTCTCCCAGTTTGATCCTCAGTGTCCAGCTCCAGCAGCCATCGCCTCCCGTCGGGGCAGTCCCGAGTCCCAGCACCAAGGGGGTGATGTTTGGCCATAGCTCTGACTCCGTCCTGCCGATTGCATCCGGCTCACACGCTCTTGTTTTCAGATGATTTCCCCAGATCAACTGAGCTCTTTTAGGAGGCAGCGGGGCGCAGCTGGGAATTAAACAAATGGCACTGGGAAAGCCAGGCAGCATTTTTCTGCAGCTAATGTTGATGGTGCTCTGCACTTCTCTGACACTTCAAAATATCAGGAGAGAATAAATAGCAGAATAACTGCACGCCCATGCCCACCATTCAGCTGGCACAAACAAGAGCTTAGTCCTTTGTTAAGAGACCAGACGTGGTGGGGTTTTCCCTCCATGAACCTCCAGAGTTTAGAATCATTGAATGGTTCTGGTTGGAAGGGACCTTTCAGACCACCAAGTCCAAGCATTCCCCCAGCACTTCCAGGGCACCCATGGCCCTCAGCACCACAGCTCTGAAACCCCTCCAGGGCTGGGGACTCCACCACTGCCCTGAGCAGCCCGGATCAAAGTGTTTGGGGAACAGGCTTGGGCCAGCAAGATGAGCAAGTCTGTGGGAGGCCAAGAGCTGGCTGCACCACCACGCTCACCCCCACTACCCTGGTGCCAGGCTGCTGGGGCCTCAGCTGCCTGTCAGCTGTACCTGCTGTGGTGGAGGTGATGCCCAGGCTGATGCACGGCAAAGCCAACACCCCCGGGCTCCGCACAGCCCTGAATTCATGAACTCTGCTGTGATATAGTACAGACTCCGCCAAGAACGGCCATAAACAGCACTTAGTGATGCATAATATATGAAAATGGCTCACACTGAGCTTTTAGATACAGAAGGCTTTTTCTTTTTTTTTTTTTAGTACTATTACAACATTCTCCTGCCATGGCAGCACTGTTATAAATATTTAAAAGGAGATTTAAACGACCCAATCTGTGAGAATTTAATATTCATGGCCACCAAACCCCTGACCTTTAGATTTAGGGTAGAGCACATGTAAACCAGCCTTATTAAACTGCACACCACAGGTCAGCCTGGGGATCAAATCCAGACTGAAATCTTCCAAGCATTTAGCATTTTGAATATTCCTGGTGGTAACAGTGTCCGATAAATAAGGATTTCTGTTGGGGGGGGAGAGGAAGTGTGTGCAAGTGTGGGCAAGACCTGTGAGGCTGCACGAAGCCAGGGCTCTCCTCCCTCCATCTAACAAACAGCCCAAATTCCTCGTGGGCCTCACTTTCCCAGCATCTAAATCAAAGTGAAAAATTGCAGTGGGGTGAACTAACAAAAATGGGGCAAGGTGTTAAATTCAGAGGAGAATACAATGTTGGGAATAATAGGAATCACTTGTGGGTTTGGAGTGTTCCTCCAGCTATCTCTGCTGCCCTGGATTTGTCCTGTTATGGTGCTGAATCCCCTGTGCCACAGAGCTGGGTCCTCAGTGCCTTCATTCAGGTTTCTCCAGCAGACGTGCTGCAGTTGAATACTTCAATCAGAGCCAATCAGAGATTTTCCAAACCACCGTGCTTCCCAGCTGGCACATATGGGTTTTCATTCCGTTTACTTGAGAATTATGACTCATGCTCAGTGTTTTCAAGTTAAAGCCCCACATTCCCTCTGCTCGCTCAGCTCATCGACCGAGCGCTTTCCTCCCCAAAACTCCTGCCTGAGATGGAGCGAAACCTACCCTGGAGAAGGATGGGAAGGGGGAGCCCACTGCATGTGCTGCCCTGCACCCCAGGAACCTTCTCCCCACAGGAAGGTGCCAGCACCAGGCAGATGATGCTGGGGTCAGGAGGGCAAAGGCAGGAGCTGCTGGGAGCCAGGACTGGACCTCAGGGCAGATCCATTGTGGAGGTGCAGCCAAGAGAATGCACAGCATGTGTGCGTTTGGGGGGGGTTATTTCTTAGAGTAAGGCAGGAGCCTCTCAAGAGCTCAAAGGCCCTTCAGATCTATTTGTAGTCAGGAGTTTGAAACGCTCCTCTGATGTATTTGCATATTTAAAAATAAGAGAGAGGCGTGAAGATAAAAGGGAAGAGTTTGTGCATGGCAAGCACTGACCTGCAGAACCCAGCACTCTCGGGGACCACAAAAAGGTGACACCTGGTGAAAACCCATTCGAGCTATTGGAAAAGGCAAAAAACATGATTTTTTTTTTAACCCTTTGGCCTACTCCTGCCCTTTTCCTGATTTTTTTTTTCTTTGTTCACCCTCACTGTCATGGTTTAACTCCTACCAGCAACAAAACACTGTGCAACCACTTACTAGGAAGAAAACCAGCCCTACCCTGGACAAACCCAGGATATTCCCAGAGGAAAAACCTCCCTTACCTGCCAGAGGACACATGGGGTTTGTGCTGCCTCGAAGATGGGCAATGCTGGGGCCACAGCTACAAGCGTGGAGGTTTCTGGCCCTTCATGGTGCAGCCAGACTGCGAGTGCCAGAGCCCATCTGTTAAATAACCCAAGCCCAGCACGGATGAGCAAGGAACAAGGCTCAAGTGCCATTTAAAGCTTAATGGGGTTGGTAACAAGTGCTGATGGTTCAGTCACATTTTGAACTCGTTTGCAGCTCGATGCCAGATGAGCACCACTCAGATGCCACTTAACAACCCTGCGTGGAGAGGTACTGCAGGGAAGGGCTGCAGCTGAGTTTTTGTGGGTGTTGCCCGGTTTCCAGGTGCAATTTCCCTATCTAGGCAGCGGCCAGTGACAATCAAGGGGTTAAATGTGCTGTTATTGTTTTTCTGATGACAGCTTTTCCATAGAGAATTCCCATCCCCTTTGGCGAGGTGCTCCCGTTCCTCTGCCGTAGCGCTGGATTAATTGTGCTACTAATGACCATCTACCAGGTGTATGTCACAAATTAGCCATGGGAACTGGACATCATTTTTCTGACATGCCCAGATTTGTTAGCTGGAATGGATCCTGCTGCTACATTAGCTGGAAAATAAACAAAACCGCAGCCAAGCTGGCTGCCTGCCTATTGCTAGGGACCTGCTGGAAAGGGCGGAAGATCCAATATTGCAATTAATAGGTCCACTGGGGGTGTTTCGAGAAGTGCTTCAGTGTCTTCCCTTTGCAATGCCTTCAGTGCTTCCTTTCAGACCCAGCCAAAAGCTGCTAGGGATAAGCCCTCTACTTCCCAAGCTCGCTCCCCACGGAGACCTGTCAAGATCTGCCTTTCTTCTCCTCTTAGTGTCCTCCCAGGACTGCTGGCAGCTCAGAGGGCTGCGAGGGGAAGCAGGGACAGTTGTCTCCACTCTTTCCATCTCGGTTCCTTGTAGAGACACCGGGTCAGAGAAGGTTTTTGCCAGCCTGGGCCCTGGCTGTGGATCCCTTCGTACAAAAGCAGGCAGCAGCTGTAGGTGGTGATGGGCAGCCAGGGTTTGAGCATGGCAGCAAGTCTGGAGCCTTTAACTTGGGTCTTTCTCGATCCAACCCCTGTTTTTTTTGCAAACCCAAGGAAATATCCTTAAAATCTCTCTCCTCCTCTCAAATTTGGACGGTGCCAGGGTTCCTGGGGGTGGAGCTGGCACAGAGGCAAGGCGGCTGCTTTGCCTTGTTTTCCCAGGAAACCCTCCCGCCTGCCAAATCAGCCAGAGATGTTTCCTGTAGCTTGGGGAGCCAGAAAGAGAAACCGAAATAATTATTCTTGTATGTAAATAGTTGGGAGATGTTCAGATGGGAAGAGCTGTGCGGATCACAGGAGGCCTTAGAGGGTGTAGGAAAGATTAATTACGGAGAGTGGGCGGAGGATGTACAGAAACATTTCCTGGCTTTCGTGGGTTAAAATTGTTGGGGCCCAGCACTCATCTGAGGTGAAAAAGGCAAAAAAAACCCACCCCAAACCATCTGAGTAGGTGGAATCAGATCTATTTCTGTCACTGCGGGATCTATCTCTTGCTTTTGGGAGCTGCTTTAATAAACTTTGCAGAGAGCAACATTTTCTCAGAGCAATCCAAGGGGGCTCTCTGGGGAATCTTTGGCACATGAGAATTAGGGAATGGCCTCGCTGCTTTGTTCCCTTGAGTGTTCAGCAATCTTGTTTTCTGTTCCAGTTGTTTTCACAGGCTTTCCTTCACTATATCCCCATATCTGAGCCTGATGGTCTCTGCTGCAGGAGGGGAGCTCAGGGAATCCCAGTGGTCCCTGGGGAGCCCTCCATCCCCTCCTGCTGCACTGGGGGTTGTGCTTTTGGTATTCCAGCTCCCTGAGTTTGTAGCACCTGCCTGGGAAAGGGCAAGGAAAGTCTGGAATTAAACCACTTGCAGGAAAAGGGAAGGTTATGTACCTCATCAAAGCAAACTTTTATGGGTGTTTGACTAGCAGCTGTTCGTGGGCACTCAGCACATTAGCAGAGATGCTGCCCTTTATTGAGCAATCATCATTTTAAACCCTCTCCTTTTCTTCCCCTCACTCCACAATAACCAAAATGGAGCAATAAAAATCCAACCCGAGGGGGACAGATAATCAGGACAGATAGTTTGTCCCTGGGCCTGATCTGCTTGCTGTTGGAAAGCTGCTGGGTGCACGAGGGCTTGTTCACAGTGCCTGGGGAGGGGTGAGCAGCACAGGGCCACCCTAGACCTCTGCTGCCACCCTGCCTGGGGCGTCAGTCCCCCAGTGTAGGACCTGAAGGGGAAGAGGCCATTTCAGAGCAATGCCAGCAAAGCCACCTAACAAAATCTCTCCAGTTTGAAACTAGTCCTGCTTCCCTTTCCTGTCCTCGGGGGAGAAGAAAGAGCCAAGATCACGAAGGGAGCTAAACTGTTGTTTTCCCTGGCTCAAAGGCATTGCAATAGCCGGGTTTTGTAGAAATTAAATGCTTGCATCCAATTGTATTTGCACTGTGTAATGTCCTTATCCAATGCAATCACTTCAAATCACTGTTCTCCAAATCCTCTGGGGCATCTGCAGTGAACAGAGGGCCCGGGTCAAATATAAACCTTCTGGCTTGTTTGGGAATGTGTGTGTCAGTGTTACCATTGCAGTAATGAACCATGTAAATCACAGCCAGTTGTTAAATAACAGAGGGGAGAAGGAGGGGAAGGCAGAAGGGAGTTTGTACCCTTTGTACAGGGAACTTTGCAGCTACAAGAAAATCTGTGTCAGTGCTGCAACTTGCCAGCTTGGAGGACATAAGTTTCCCATCCAAATATTGCTTCTTCAGAGGCTCTGGCTGCTCCCAAGAGATCCTGTGGAAATTGTAAAACCCAATTTCAGTGTGCCTTTAGAGGCATTTACAGAAGGCTAATATGAATGTGGGTATTTTTAGTTATTAAAAAAAAAAATAATAAAAGAAAGGTGGAGAGAGAGACAGGTTGCTTGTCTTCTCCTTGAAGCTTTCCCTGCAGTGCTGGGATGCAGGGATCAGGCTCTACCGTCTGTCGCCGACTCCTGAATACACAGCGATGTTTCTTGGTTTGTCAATCACTCTTCAGGCTGCACATGATAAAAGCTCCATCCTAAGAGGGCTTTCTCAGTTCCACATAATGTACTGTTATTACTTTAATATTAAAGGAAAAGAGAGGGAGGAACTGGGTAACTGGACATATTGCCTGGCTGGAATTGTTGGGTTTTTTCTGGCTGTCTCCCTTTCCTCTCCATCTGTCCCAGCGTCAATGTCCTCTCCATTTCACAGCCCATAACACAGCCCCGTGTTGCAGACAGACTAACAGGGTTTGCCATTTCATCCCTGCTTGGCTGGATAAACCCCTTTCCACCCCAGGCACCAGGGCTGACTCCTCATGGGCACCAGCTGAGGGGCTGCACTGCAGCAGACCAGTTATTTAACAGCCAGGGAGGTGTCAGATACTGCGACTAGAGCAGAATACATCATCTTACAGGGAAACTACCTGTCCTGCCCTAAGAGAGGCACCCAGCACTAATATATGTACACAATGTTAAACAGTTACTGTAGAGGGAGTGATCTGGGGGGGGTTATACCCTGTTTTTCACTGCTGCTCATGTCACCAGTAAAAAGCTTCTATTTTTTTATCCCTTTTATCAAGGAGATTTGATTTTCACTGTGTTTCCTCTTTAGAAGCTCTGCACTTACCTGTCCAGGAGAAATCTTTATTTGCTGCAGATGGGTTAAAAATCATAATAATAGCTTCAGTCGTCTCCTCTCGATGCTCCTTTCCTGAAAGCACAAACCCAGGATGGTATAAGGCAGAATTGTTACTGCAGTTATCATTTTCCTACCTTATCCTTCCTAAATTCATCGGGATGTTCCTGCCTGCTGTGGGGTTTGGGTTACTATCAGCAATGCTGGTTTGGGAGCTTGGTGTTTTGACATCAGGCAACAAAGCAGGTGAGATAAAAAACAAATAGCTGATCATGATCCTCAGCTGTAGGAAAACCAAAAGGGTTATTGCTAAAATTATCTTGAAATATTTCAGTTTTTAAACGCTGTTGACAAGAAGAAAGGAATTGATTTTTGGCAGCTATGCAGATGACCATGGGCTGTGTCCCTCCCCCAGCACCCAGCATCCACCCATTAAACGTCAGGCATGAGCATGTCAAGCAGAGACACAGTTTGGTTATGGATCTGGGTTTACTGAACTGAAATATGCTTGAAAAGCTTTGGAGAAATGGTGTCGAAAAGCTGTGGGTTGGGCCAACCGGTGACAAAAGGGACTCGGAGTTGCAGTGAATCATCCCAATGCACCTCACGTGAGCGGGTGACGTCACACCCAGTACAGAGCCGTTTGTTATCTGTGCATTGATGGACACACTTATCACCATCCTGATCCAAACCACCCCGCTAAACACAGGGAGGAAAATACGTTCATCTCATACAACAACACTGGGATGGTGTTTTCCTTTCTCTTCTTATTCTCAGCATTCACAGAATCACTGAGGCTGGCATAGACCTCCAAGATCATCAAGTCCAGCCTATGACCCAACATCATGACATCAGTCAGACCATTCGTTTGCTTAGATCATTTACCAGAGCTACTGAGATGTGTTTACTTACACCAGCTCACACTAGTTCACCTCTGGACTCCCTCATCCACGGGGTAAAAACTGACAATAATTCATGCCCAAGTAATCTGCCTCGGGAGAGAAGCGAAGCTTACACGGTGCTTGGGCTGATCTGAGATTTATTTCCTGAAGAGACATCTTTCCAGTGCTCATCATCATTATTAACACGAATGTTCAGAACCACATGCACCGAGCGGCTGCTAGGAAACATTCGCTGCAACAGGGGCCAGAGTGAATTCAATCTGCCCGGCTCTGAGAGCAGAGCTGGTCCTTCATTCGCCAAGGTGGTGGATGCTGGTGGATCAGGGGGGCTGGGTGACTAGCTGCCTTGTTTCTGACATCAGCTCAGCTGGCTGTGCTTGCCTGTGTGTTCCCTACTCCAGGGCAGGGCACAGCATCTGCAAATCGCCCCTCTTTAAAGGGACCAAAGGGACAGAGCAATAGAGAACAACAGACTTGAGCTTACTGGTCCATGGAGTTGTCCTGGCTGTGTCCCTTCTTGTGCCCATGCAGCCTTCTTACTGGCAGGGCATGAGAAGCTGAGAAGTCCTTGATATAGTATAAACTCTACTTAGCAACAGCCCAGGACATCAGGGTGTTAACATCATCATTCTCATACTAAATCCACAACACAGCACTGCACTACCTGGGGAGAAAATTAATTTTATCCCAGCCAAAACCAGAACAACCCTCTGGTTTATGTCCATGCCAGGGTTGTGCAGCGTGTGCACGTGATTAGGTGGCAATGCAGGTAGAAGTATGGCCAAGGTGTAGCTGTCCCCAGTCAAAACCAAGGTTAGAAAAGCACTGCTTATTTCAGCAAGCTCAGAGCCAGGCAGACAAAAGTAGCTGAAAATAAAAAGCCTGCCCAAATGTTTTTCCATAGCTCCTAACGGAGCCAGCCTCTCACCTCGTCCCTGGAGGAGCACTAATCCTCTAAATCATCATCCCTTTCTCATGACACATCCAGAGTGAGATGAATCGGTGCTTTAGAAAGGAGGGCAACAGAGAACACAGGAACTGCAAAAGAAAGTGGGTTTACCATTTTGCTCCTTGATTAACTTAATGCTGCTTGTACACAAGTTCTCTACAGAGAGCACACGGCCCCGTTCTGGAGCCGAATGGAGCACGTTGGCACGTGGGACACGACTCGACTTACCCTAATTGGCTTCATCACCAGCACACCCGCAGCCAAGCCCCCATTTGTTTCACTTAGCTCCCCTCCGACCAGCGGTGCCTGGCTGCCTTAAAACCAATCCATTTTCCATCTCCGCCGGGCCCACGGCGCGGCTGCGAGTTTGTCTTCCCATTTCGAGGCTGACATTTGCAAATGTGTGTATTTATACATAATCCCTTCTTTCGCTGAGGTGTGTTTTTAAGCGAGCCCGAATGAGACAGGTATACATTATTTTACTTATTTACCAGGGAGATGCCATCGATGCCTCAAGCTGCACATCTTGCTGCTGCAGGAGTCGGGTGTTTACGCGCTCAAATAATGAACCATCAGCTGAGTTGCTGCAGAGAGACAGGGATGTTGTGCATGTTATGGCTTTTATGGGAAAACAGTCTCCGGTCAATAAGTACAATTTTTCTCAGGAGGAGAAGACCCTATTTGAAATTTCAGGGCAAGAGCAAGTTGTGAGCTGGGACGAATCAGGCCAACAGTACAGGGTGAGATGCTGCTGTGTTGGAAAGAGCTGATGACCAGTTCAATTCATCTTCATCTGGATGTGGTTTCCCGGGACCTGGGGTTGGAGAAATGTAATAACAACAGAAATTTCTATTTTCTTGGCTGAGATTAGTGGCTTTGAAGCTCCATGACCCTACCCTTTCCCTGTGCTCTGGTATTAAGTTGGGGTTTTTTTTGCAGTGGTTGATGTGTGATGCCCAGCGCCTGGTAGGCAGCACCCTCCACCCCTGGGTGTGTTGGTGGCAGAAGAACCTCATCCCAAGGAGGTCCTGACACAACCTACTGACATAAAGAGAGGAGCTGGAGAAGACCTGAAATTTCCACTCCTTGAGTGATTCTAACACTTGCAATGGAGCCGAAGAAAAGAAGCACAGAGCCAAGTTCAAGTGTAGCGCAGGGGTTAATGAAATCAGCAGCACTAAAATGCTTTGAAATGTTTGATAAGAAACTATTCCTTGCTTCCAGCCTTGCATTTCCCTTATTTTTCTCTCCTTGAAAGATTTGAGCGAGGTAAGGATTTTAAATACATCCACATAATGCAGCTTCTGACAGCAAACAGGATTAAAACCCAGCTCCAGAAAAGGCAAGGAAGTCAGATTACTTGTCAAAATTAAATTTGCCTTTGGATGCCATTACTTTCTACATTAAAAAGCTGTGGGGATTAGGAGATAAAAGAGCTAAATCCAATCTGGAGACAGGCTCAGAGGAAAATGTCAGCCAGCAAGTAATCCAGGCTTTTTTTCTCTAATAGGATCCTCCTGAAGTCAAAGAAAGTGAGAATAATTATTTAATTCCATTTTGGAGTCTGGCTTCTTTATCGACCCAGCTCAGCATCGCTCTTTCAGTGGTAAATCAACTGGTGGCACAGATTTCACAGCTCCCACCAGCTCCACAAGCAGTTTGCTTTACCCTCCGTGCAAAACGGGCCCCGTGGGTCTTTGTGCCATTCACCGATGGATTTAACTGCGACTAAACCATGCCCAGCACAGGAGCAGGGAACGGTCCATCTGGAGCAATTCTTCACTGTAGCCCACGACCAACAGTAAAGTCCTCTCTCAGGTATTGTTTTGTTATTTAAGGAGAATAAATAACCCCCCCTATTCTGCTGCAGCACAAATGTACCCTTGCATGTCCTTATTCCGTAACCACCAAAACAACCCGACACTTTCCATCTTCCAAAGACCCAGAGGAACGGAGCCTTTTCTAGCAGATTCTCCTTCATCTTTTGAAGCACAGCCACAGAGCCAAAATTACAGTCTGCCCCAAATTTCCTAGCACCTAAAAGACTGTAACCATGGTTGCACAGTTATCTGCGGGCATGGTGATCCACGCAGACACGCATGTATTGACTCAGAGGATGACTTAATTCTTCAGCACGGTACAGGTCTTCAGCCTCCTGCCATCTGACACACGGATGGACTCACACCAAAGTTTTCTTTAACCCAAGCACTGGACAAAGCCCTTTGGCTTTTACCGTGGATGGGAATTAGCAATCAATAAACATCAAAGTGTGTTATGGTTTAGTGAGCAGAAGCCGTACACGAGCAGGGCTGGTGGGCACGTGCTCTGCTTGCCAAACCCAGGGAGATCAGAAGATGGGCTGTACTTGGTCTTGTTCAATGCAGGCCCAGATGATCCTGGGAGTTCAGAGGTGTGCAAGAGGCAAACGCTGGATATGAGAGTGTTCTTTTTAATAGGAGAAGGAGAGAAAGGCGGCCCCGGAGAGTTAGAGAGAGATCATGCACTGGAGTTCAGTTGAATGTGAGTGTCAAACTGCAGGTCAAGAATTATTTATCCAGAGACACTCTTCTACTCTAAAAAAAGAATCCAAACACAGCCTTGGAAAGAAGCGACAGGGCTCTACCATTAAGGGAAACAAAGGCTCTATTAGACCCCAATGACTTTGGGGCTGGAAAATTCACCTTCTCGTGTAGAGAGGGCAACAGTGCAGAATGTAGGTGATACAGAAGTTAAGTAAATGCTGAACAGGATGAAGAAAATGGCCTTTAAATCCTCCTATACATTTGCTAAGGACTTTTTTTTTCTGCTGGTTCATGCAGATGCTGGTGTTCCAGCAGGGAAGTGCTGGGCAGGGGGCTCTGGTGTTATCCCAGCATCTCCACCAAACCATCCTACCAGGGCCTACAAGGACAAGGTGATGCCTGCAAGGGATTCCGTGGCATTGGCCACCTCCAAGGCACTGGTGACTGTCAGTCACTGGTGGTGGCCAGGAGATGGGTGCTTCTCAAGCACCAGCCATGGAAAGATTTTCCTACCAGGACATCAAGGGGTTCAGTGCAGGAGTGAGCCTGACACCCCCTCTGCAGGGCTCCACTCACCACAGGAACACTGAGATAGTCCAAGCAGCTCCTTTTAATTTCTCCCTCTTGTTTTCCTAACGTGGTTTCTCTCCAGCCAGCTGCCTGTGGATGCTTTGTAACTTCCCAGCAGTGGGCAGTGACAGGTCACAGCTCACCAAGGGACAGGGAGGGACCCAATGTAGGTCATGAACAATCCTTTATTCCCCACAGGAGCATCTGCCAGCACTGCTGACTGCCTGAGGACAGGAGAAAAAAAAAGCAAGCAACCCTCCCCATCACCTCAACCTCCAGCAAAGCCAGATCCAGGGGACCTTCAACACCTCCCTTCCAAAATTAAAGCCCTGCCTCTATCCATCAGCTCTTACATCTCATGCGTGTGCAGATAAAAAGGACTGAAAGGCCATTGTCACCTGCCTGGACAGCTTGCATCATGCCCACAACTGCTGGAAGGGCTGGACTCTACCACCCATCCCTCCTGCAGCCCCAAGTATGCCCACGAGCAGCTCAGGCACTCAGCCCTGGAAGGACAGTGCACAGAGAGAGGCATCACTTGCTGCATTTGTTTCTCCTGTTGCAACCAAACAAAGCACACGAGATGTTTGAGCCTGGGGGAGTTGTTAATTTATACAAATAACAAAGGGCAACGAGGGGGAAAAAGCCACAGCAAAGCCAGCCAAGCGGATGCATGCTGGAGGGGTTCCTGGAGCAGGCAACCTGGGGTTCATGACAGAAGAAAGAGTCTGGGTGCCATGGCCCTACTGGGATGCCAGTGCTAGCCCTGCCCACCCTGCTTTGGCACACGGAAGGAGGCTCTTCATGCCTGATGCACTGCTGGTTTTAATTAAACTAGCTGTAGGGAAATATAACATTTTCCTTCTGTAATTCATCCCCACGGCTCCCCTATTTTGTCATTTTAATTAAAGCCAGCCCCAGCCACAGTTTGGATGTTTGCAGCGATTAGTATTAAATCAAGTTCAGGCCTTAGGGACTGGCCCATCTTTTGCTTTTTCTTGGGTTTTTACAGCAAAAAACAAGAGTCTGAGGCTGAATGCATGAAATGGGCAACACAGCCACCAATGCAGAGACTTCAGGCTTCATTGGGGAAGATTTTAGCTCAATTTACTGAGTTCCTGCTGTCTTTGCTCATCAGCTGGAGAGAAATGGTCTCAGGTTCAGGGCTCTGATAGCAAATGCGAGGAGCACCAGCTCCTAGTGAACTTGCTGTTGGAGGCAGGACCACCACCATCTCCTGCAAGCAGCTCACAGGTTTCTCTGGGATGCAGAGCAGGCGATGGGGCTCCCGTGCCCCAAAATTTGGCCTTGGGGCTCCCACAGCTGAGCTGAAATTTTCAACGAGGTATCTTGACTTGATTATTCCTTGGACAACGGCCAGCTCTTCATTTTAGTTGTCCCTCAGTAACCCTGCTCTGACCCCTCATCTTGCATCCACAGAGCAAGACAGCCCCAGACCTTATAACGTAAGGAGGTGAGGGAGCTGGGAGCTCATTACCTGCCCCAGGCAGACAATGTCAGACTGCCAGTGTGTGCCCCTCCTTATACCTGGAATTTTCCTTCCTACCTGTCCTCAAACTTCCATTCCTCAAGGTTAAATAATTTGCCCAGAGCTGCTTTGAGAATTATCAGTGTTTTAAACAGGAGCTATAAGGTATTCAGTGTTTTTCTTAAACCCACAGCTTCAAGGCTGGGTAGTTACCTGGGAATCACACATTTCACTTTAAAAAGGGATTTTGTTTTTAGCCTTCTAAGTGCCAGAGCAAAGGTGGGAAAACATGATCTGTGCACCTGCTAATGGCACAGAAACAAATCAAGGAAGGAAAAAGAAACAAACCTAAGAAGACTTTTCTAAAGCTGATTTTTTCACACAATTGCAAGCTTTCCCTGTACCCAATTCAAACTACACCTGAGCAGGAGCACAATGGTCCTCAGTGTTCCTGGCAACCAGCAGTTCCCAGTAGATAAGATGCTTCTAGGACACAGCTTTGTCATTGCCATAATGTGAATTTCACTCCCAGCTACTTCTCAGCAGGGAGCAATTGCTGGAGCTGCGCAGGACCAGACCCTGGCACAAGCCACCAGAGCCACCAGTGCTCACCCCTTAGCACCAGCATCCCTGTCCCTGCAAACCCCTCAGGACTCAGCTCATTTTAGCAGCCTGGACACCTCAGGGCAGGTGGCAGCTGAGCCCTCACCCGCACATCTGCCAAGGAGAGGAACACGGCGAGACTGCAGCTGAAAGCGAGCTGCCAGGATGTCATCACCCAGGCCATAAAACTCCAACCAAACACCAGATCCACTGCCTGGAGGCTAAAGCCCCACAGGACTCTGCACGTGTAAAACTCCCCAAAGACAGTGGGTACCTTCTTTTGACAGGGCAGCCGGGGTGTCTTCTGCAGCACAGGAGGATGCTCAACACGGTGGTGAGCACACTGGCCAAGGCGGGAAGCAAAAGGGAGGCAGCACTGCCAACTCCAGCTAGCTGAACAGAAGCAGATGGAAGAAACAGGAGGAAGTATTGCAGAATGAGTCAAGATTGTGATTTTGCACAAGGGAAACTGTTCTTTCCAAAAGCAAGAAAATGAAAATTAATGGTGTCAACAAGTCCCTGAGATCGCGGCGACTGCAAAGTTTTGAGGAGACACCTGAAATGGTCCCAGCTTTTTGCTGGATCCAAACTGCAGTTACATTGTCCTGAAGCAAACAGTAACAACCAAGAGCTGTGCAGCAGAAGCAGGATTTGTGTCTCTGTTTCTTCCCCTGTACGTGGTACAAGGAGAAGAGTGGCTGCAGACAGCAGCAGTCTCCCCTTGTCCCTGCCCTGCTCAGCCTCCCTCTGCAGCTCCCAATGCCATTAGGGAAGGTGCCAACAAGGGCACACAATCAGCCACTCGATATCTTCCTCACTTTGACCCCTAGAATACGAGACAGTGTATACAAAGACAGAAGTTAAAGCCTCAACACCTCAGAGAGGGAGTAGCCACAGCTAAATGAAAGAAAGAATGAAAAGAACGAAATGAAAAGAATGAAAATATTTCAGCAACAACTGTAAGATCTAAAGGGAATGATCAAAATTCCAGCACTGATCTAGAAGCCCAGAAAAACCTCAAACCTTCTGCTTTCAGCCACTCAGACTTATATAACCTCCTCAGTAATGCCATGGGAAGGCTGGGGCTGATCTGGGTCCTACCCCATGTCCCAATGGCATGTCTGCAGTGGCAGAGCAGTAATCTGAATGATGTGAATGTTTTTTACCTGTGAGCTGTGTTTCTGCTCGTGCCCTTTTGCTGCATCTCACCCAGCTTCCTATCCAGCCTTGACTGTGGAGGGGAAATGGAACCTGCAAAGCCAGGGAAGCATCATGTCCGGGTTCTTTCCTGCTACCCCATTTCCAAGAATCCAGTCCCAGAATCAAAGGATTGCCAGGCAAACTGTTTGCTCTACCACTAGAGTGCTGCAGCTGAGGGAGGGGAAAGACACAGCCCCCAGAGCTGCAACAGGGCTGTGAATGCTGTGGGTTTGCCCTCAAACACCCTGCACTGAAGAATTACTGAACTGACCTTCCCAGAGTTGAAGGGTGAAGGGATGAGCTGTGCACCTCAGGCCAGCTTTATGTGAGTGCTACAGAAATGCTTAAGAATAAATTAAATGCATCCAGCTCCCCTTAGAAAGACAAATCAATCTCATTTGCACGTCTCACAACTCTCAAAGTGCTGATGCTGGGAGAAAGTTCCTCCAGTTTTCCTGTTTTCTCATTGTCCACCCTCACAGACACCTCCTGTCTCAGAGTTGCCTTTAACAGCCAGATGCCAGTGCCCTGCTGGGAGCTGGATCTGGCCCCGTGGAGGACGATGGGCACCTGGACACACATTAGCACCTTCCTGAGGTGCCACTACATACACAAGATCAACTGCTGCCTCTCTCCACGCTGCCATCCCCAGTGCCCAAAGGCTGCCAGGTCTTGCTCATGGACCATCCCCTGGGGTCTCTCCTCTCCCATCCAATCTAGCCAAGAGCTCGCACTTTTCCAGGGGGTAAAGAGGATTCAGCGAGAGTAAAATGCAGCTTGCTGCTGCTAAATTTGGATATTCTTGACAATGACATGGCAGGAACCAGCAGTCCTGGTTAAATTAGCACTGGGGCAACGCTCCCTTGTGAAAGCAGCTTTCGTTAGTGGCTATTTCAGTACATTCCACACGAGCAGTGAGAGCTGACCCCCATGTCAGCCACTGTAAAAACAAGTTCTGCAGAGGCTTCGGCTTGTGGTTTATTGCAAAGGCATCTGCTTTGCATTACAAAGGCCAGCGTGGAAAGCTTTCTATGCTAGGTTCTTCTGGTGCTGAGAGGAGCTATAAACTCAAACTGACTGGAAGCCTAAAATATTAATTGATCAGCCTACATCTGCTGGCCATGCAGAAGTAATTGCTATGGAGTAAAACAGAGAAAAGATCCATATATATCTCTCACAGAGTATTTTTCCTCAAAGGAAATTAGCACCTCTCTCCTACATAGGAACTACTTTTAATCTCTTTTTGTATGCTTGACACACTTTTTTTTTTTTCTCCTTCTCTTATCCTAAAATAAGCACACCTGCTGGGTAAACAGAAATGCAGGAGAAATGCTAAAGAATGGGAAGAAACCTCAATCACAAGTTCTTCTCACACATACTCGAGAGCTGCTGGGGCGATACGGCGCTCTGGTTACCCGGGGAGGAAATCTGGAGGTGTGAACACATGCACATACAGAAGCAATTGGAGATTAAAGCAGAGACTCTTCTTTGAAGGTCATAGAATCATAGAATTGTTTAGGTTGGAGAAGTCCTTTAAGATCATTGAGTCCAGCTGTTAAACCAGCAAAGGTCAGGTGCAGCTCCAGCATGGGCTTCATGCCAGTGAGCAGCCTGAGGTACCCACTGAAGACATTGATAAAGATCCATGCTGAGAGCCTGTGTGTGCCAACGGGACTGCCAGCAAGGGAACCAAACACCCAACGGGTGCTGGGTGTGGGGGATAAGAGAAGAGACCAGGGGGAGGGAGGATGTTCTCCTCCTTGGAGGAGATAAACCCCATGGCATCCAAAGATCAAAGCACTTCAGGGGGTAAAGAGGACGCATTGCTGGGATTTGTATCCTAATCACTAACATTATTACTTGTCTACTTCCCAACTGAAGCTGAGTTTATGGTCAGGAATTCTTTGGTCATAAATCAATGAGGTCTAAATTAATTGGAGCCAGCTGGGAAAGGACTCGAGCCCACTGTGGCTATTTCCATAAGAACATCTGGTCAAAGCACAGCTGGAATGGTCTGAACCTGAAACGCTGCCCTCAGAGACTGCAAAACCAGGCAAGAAGCATCCAAAGGGATGTGTGATACGAGCAGGGTGCATGTTTTGACAGCAAAGCCACTTCTTAGAAGTGTGAATGAGAAACGACTCGCTGCCTTCCTCCTTGCAAACCTGAGGCTCTGGGCACGTTCCCCAGCTGGCACCCACATCTCCCAACAGCCCAGTTCAATCCTAAGAGGCACAGGGGTATGTTTAGATGCCACTTGCCATGGAAAGAATATTTACAGGCAATGAATAAAAAAGGATTATGCAGCTTTATGGGCTTGGCTCACTGGTAGGGAGCAGGATGAATCCTGCAAACCCCAGCGTTCATTACGACCCTACATCCTCTGCTGTTGTACGTAATAATCTGTTCCTAACGAAGCTTGAACTGAAGCCAGTGAAGTTGTACAAATGTAACAGAGAGGAAAAAAAAAACCCCAGGCCTCGTGCTTTAAGTCTGCATTAAATCTTGTCTGCGGAATAAATATGAAATATTACAGATCATTTTGCACCTGCAGGTGATGAGAAGCAACAACGCTGGATGCAGCACCTGCTGTATTTCACGTTTAGGCCTCGCAAGCTGGGTATCTGAGAGAAATTTATTGCAAAATATAGCTCTGCACGCTGTTAAACACGATACATATTGTACCAAAGCCTTCATTGGTTCAGCATAGGCTGTTGAACCACTCCAGTGAGGAGGAGGAGGAGGATGCTTTACACAAACTCAGTAGTTTATGAACGTGGACTTTATACACTAAACTTGACTGCTATTTATCAGACTAGATCTGGCAGCTCTGAGAGCCATTTGGAAACAGCAAATCACTTGGTACATTGCCTCCAAAACTGAACTGAACTAAAACCCCCAAGGAAAAACCCGGTCCATGGTCACTGCTTCCATCAAGCTCTTTGCTTTTGACATGTTTTTATCTGCAGTTATATTGCAGCAGTGCTCCAGGAGTATCTACCCCATTATCAACCTACTCATAGCAATGCTCCCCGTTTTATTCTTTTCATTTCCCCTTTAAACTCCAGTAGAAAGGAAGGTGCAGTGTCAGAGATGAGGGGAGAAAGAGTATTTTATAGAGCTACTCACCTGTACACGCATGCACATGACTGGTAGTCGCTGGAACTCTCCCTGTGATGCCTTTTCCCCCAGTCCTTGATGATGGGGGAACATTTGCTGTGGGCTTCAAGGGGTTAACCAGAATTTTGGCCCGGAAATATTTTCTCTTCCTTTGAGAACTGAGCAGCCAACAGGTGGCAAGCAGTAAACGCCTCCTGGCCACTTGAAACTGGAGTGGTGACCTGTACCAGTAGAGCTTAACAGAGGAGGATTTAATTGTAAGCAAAACTTAGAGTGGCTCAGGGCTTGGCGCTTGACCGGGCACAACTGAAATCATTAAGAGCTTTGCCAGTGACTTTATCAGGTGTTTAATTCATTTCCCAACTGACCCAGCAAAGTTGGCCTTACTTCCCTTAGTTACTACTCCTACCTTGATACCACCTCATGCCTGAGAGGTCCCTGGTGCTCTCAGGACGGAGCTCCCTACACTGGCATGCAGGACCTGAGCAGAATATGGGACCTGGGCAGCAGGGGTGCTGCACTAGGGTCTGGCTCTCCATTGCTTTTGAGAGCAGCAGCCCCACGAAGGTGAGACACAAGAGCCCTGTGTTTGCTCTGACCCTTTTGCTCCTCAGGTGAGGAGCAGTGCAAATGCATAATCCTCTGTGACAAACAGATTTTCCCCAGGAATCCCATAAAGGACTTGGAAAGGACATTTATGGCTTCATAAAGCACTTTGCTAACGACTCGCTTTACCACTGCTAAATCAACTGGAATCATTTAGTGCTGTCCTCTTGTAACTTTCCACATTTGGACTCCAGGGAAAAAAAAAAAAAGGAAAAAAAAGAAAGGGAAAAAAAAAAAGAAGAAAAGAGTGCTGACATTTGCAAAATACATCTCAACCCATATTAGATGGTGTTAATTAAAATGACTTGCTGGGTAATGAGCTACAAAAAAAACCAAACCAGAAATCAATCAGAGCTTTGGCGCAATTAAAATCCTGCTCTGCACGGCGTGGGCAGCACCAGCTCGGTCTGGCCCTGGGGACATGGGGCTCACTTTGCAGCTGAGCCTGTGCAGCTTCCTTCGATGGATAATCTCCACACAACACCTCCTTCATCCCTGCGACACGCTGCGTTCGGGGCTCACACCTTTTGTAGGATTAAACAACTGCCAGGGGTGCTCCCCTCGGCAAGAGGAGCAGCCAGGTGAGCCTTGGCAAGGCGCTGGGCACCGGCCAGACTGCACCGAGGGAAAGCAAATGCTTCTGCTGCCTGGTTTTTAGCAGCATTTCTCCCTCCATGCCCTCAGATGGGGGTCATTCCCATCATTGCTGAACACCAAACTGCGCTCCTGGCTCACCCCAGCTTCACTCACAGTATGCGCTGCATGACCTGGCTCTGATCAATAGCAGCAGATAAGTCAAAGGATGTTCCAAGAACAACAACAACGAAAAGCTAAGAGAGGGAAAAAAAGCCAAAAAACCAATTTGAATGAAATACACGGTTTCATCCCCCAAAAGGTGCCTTTCAGGTGGTGAGATTGCAGGGCAGTTTAACAGCAAGGTGAGCATTTTATCACATCATTGCAGGCACTCGGTGTATTTGAAAACTGAATTGCAGAATGGAACCACATCTCCAAAGTGGAGGATTTCAGGGCTCTATTGTGGAGCAGAGCTTGGCTGGGTATTCTCGAAGCATTCTGCAGCTTCTGCTCCAAAATTCACGTAAACATCTGCCTTACTTTAAGTGCTTCCTTAATACCAGTGCTTTATGAGCAGGGGCCTATTTCAGAAAATGCAGTACAAGGCTTCTGCCTTCCAAAGCTTTTATTAAGTGTCAGAATAAAATGGGCAAAACTTGCTGGTAAAAGGAGCCCAACTGACAGCATTGGAGAGAAGTGGCCTTTATTCATCTTCCGAACAGGTACATTCAGGCGAGCAGCGATAAAAGCTCTCTGCTTTCCCGACCCAGCCCTGGAGGACAATATGCAGAGACAGAGAGGAAGTTTAGTCTCAGAGGCTTGCCAACACATCCATACAGGATATAATAAATAACAGAAATGGTCTTTTTTCATTGATTATCTCTTGAGGCTGTCATCGAAGTTGCCAACTCTGGGGGATTGGAGCAGGGGTTGGTGGGGAGCGAGGGGGAGAGCTGGCAGCTACAGCTCAGCTGGGCTGAGCAGGGTCTCCCAGCAGTCATGGATTTTAGTTAATTCCCTCTCAATTTGGGTTTGGCTTTGAAGCAATGCTGCAGACCCAGAAGTTGGTATTTACAGACTTGTTTACTAAACCGTTACCTGATGTGTAACACACCGGGGCCAAAAATATTTACATTTCATTTTAACTTGTTTCTAAAACAAAGAAGGGGGAAAGAATGAGAACCAGAAAACACACATTCCCTCCACCCCCCCAGCTCTCACCACCCCTTGTGTATTCTGACACACCACAGAGCTAACGTGCCTTTCAAATAAATAAGTTACTACTGCACAAGTATCCGAGAGCCTCCCCCATCTCCTCCCCCTGTTCTTTCTTCCCCAGCTGTGTTTCTTGCCTGCACCATGGGAGCCAGGGCAGAGCCAACCGAAAGCAGCAGGAAGCTAAATAGGGAGAGGGAAGAGCATCTTCTGTTCCCAGTGCCCATGGGAGAGCTCTCCTCCCATCTTACGCTCGCCCCCATTATTCTGCAGTTAACAATGAGGCACAGCTGCAATCAGTATGGAGGAGGAGAAGCCCTAGATGGGGCTCGATAAGAAACCCTTTCTGCTTCTCACACACAGAGCAAAGGAGAGAATTCCTACTTGTCACCAGAAGCAAAGCAGGCACTATCAAGAGGACCCAGGATTTTGGCTCTCAGCCTTCAAGCTCTTCACCCACAACAACTGGTGTCATGGCACAGAGCCTTTCCCTCCTAATGTGCACCCAAATAATTGATAAGTGCTGTCAGAAAAGGTTTGAATGAAGGCAACTGTACCAACAAGCCATAAGTAGAGGCTTTTATTTATTCCAGGAAAGCCCCTGGTACGTGACCCTGTGACTAGAAGAATGGTCACATACGCACTTCAGATTTAATTCTCTTAAATAATGTATTGTTAGAAAAGATGAGAGCTGGGCAGTCTGTTTGCGGTGCTATACTGAAGGCAGCTCTGAAATGTCATCGCTGCACTACAGCTCTTCAGAGGACAGGGCAGATCATCAATCCAGATTTAAGCCCATGTAAAAAAGGGATCATGTGCAAGAACACATGGGGAGAGCTGTTACGAAAACCCCTCCGCCCCCCCGCTGACAGTGACAAATAACCCTGAATTTTCTTCTGTGAGTGATAGGAGTGCCAGCCTTCACTCCAGGGAAGGCAGAGCCGGAGAGACAAGTAGGAGAGCAGAGTAGGAGTGAAGTGGCTGAGGTTTTTATGAGGGATCTAGCCAAGTGGGGATAAAGTGTTTTGACAAAGCTGAATACCTACACAGTGCTGGGAGAGCTCCGGGTGCCATGGGCTGCAGTGTGCTCTGGCAGCTCGGGATAGGTGCAATGACCCCCCCACTGCAACATCCCAGCGCATCCAGACGGGTGCTCGCTCACGCTTCACACCTCAGGAGGACTGAAACATCTCCCCCGTGCTTTTACAGCCAGCAAAACCACATTTTCTTTCAGCAAGCAAACAAATGGGAGTGTAAGCTATTCGTCACCATCTGAAAATGATTCTCTTCGACTTTTAGGAAGTTCAAAGGGTAGAATCCAGAAGTGGGCACGCTCGGCTGCACCTGAACTGCTTTCAGAACAGCCCTGCTCTTGGGATGCGTGTGCATTTTTAACTAGCTGTGCTGAGAGAGTGTGTTTTGGTAACTGGAAGAAACACAGGAGGATAAATATAAACCCCTTTTCAGAATGAGTTTTTACAGAAAGCAAGCCAAAGCTTGTGCACACCACCACTTTTATACGCAGACATGTGAGCCTCCAGACCCAGCAGAGCCTCCAGAGTTATCTCTTTCTCACTAGTTTTCATTTTTCTCCAAAAAGTAACACAATCCAGTTCTTTTTTCCCCAAAAGCAATGGGCACCCGTGTCAAGATGACTGCAGCATATAACAAGCATGGAGGGTGGGAAAGGAATCATCCTCTTTTTCCTGTAAATTTGCCAGGGCTCTCTTTACTAAAAGGAGAATAAAAAAAAGTGCCTGTGTCATTAAAAATAAATAAATAAATGCATGAGTTAAAGAAATCATCACCAGAGATATAGATGCCAGAGTAGCCTATTGCCTTCAGAAAACACTTAGCATCTTTGTCAGAAGGAAGCCTTATTTTCCTCTTTCTTCATAAACTACCAAAGATGATGGGATGCAAAAATAAATGATGAATGAAAGGCCTTAATTAAATACAAACCAAGAGGGACTTGGGGCATTGTATTTTGAGTCAGTCTTTTGACAGCACTTCATAAGCCTGAGGACAAGGTCTTACTCACATTTTGTAATGCAAATGAACTGCTGCACTGGCAACCTTCAAACCCCCCCTCAAGAGAAAAACTGGGAGAGTTGAAAGCTTTGGAAAAAAACACCTCTTAGGGGCCAAGAAGAAATAGCCATTTTTGAGAGAAATGCTGCGGCAAGCGGTTTGCTTGGGCTCCAAAAACCCTGTGAGCTGTGAACATCCACCCCAGCCCACTGGAGTTACATGGGATTCTCGTGGGAGCTGCCTGGAGCAGCACAAAGAAATTCAGCTGCCCTGAGGGCTCCCATAGCCTGAAACCAGAGGTTGTGGGAGGAGGCATCAGGACAGGGGCTTTCTATGGTCACCTTTTCACATCAGGTCTTTCTATTGGGTGTGGGTCTCACCAGGAATTGGGTTCACATGGCTCTGAGCACATCTGGGTCCCAAGAATCACAGTGCAACTGCTTCCTGCATGTACGTCATGAATCTGGGCAAGACACAGAAGAGGGAACAAGGTGGTGGTACTGAACAGAAGGTGGTCACCAACATTTAGGGTCAGAAAAACCCCAACCCACTAAAAGGATGAGAAATAGCCACCCAAATACTTTCAGAGCCTTCATATATTCTACCCCAAACTCTGAGATTTTACACCCATCTGAGGCTGAGCTGAATAACCTCTCCCCTCACCTGGGATGGTGAGGGCAAAACGAAAAGGACCAGCCACTGACATTGGACTGTTCCACTCTAAACACGCAGCAGCTGATTAAAACATCACCATGGGAAGCCTGCAAAGGTATCTCCCCAAATTACACTTTATCTTCAGTCCACATCACCATGCAGCACAGGCAGAGATCTGGAAAAGCATTCCCTCTGTGAGCTTTTTCTTCTTTTCTTTCTCCTCTAGCCCTTCCAGATCTAATAAACAGGGCTAATAGACAGCTACATCCAGAGATTTACTGCGTTTAAGCCTGACACAGGGATCCAGAAATGGAGCCCGTAAGCGCTGATTTGTATTCAGCACGAGCCGTCCGCTCAGGGAGCGGTGCCAACCACGGTGCTGAAATTCCCAATTTCACAGTGGAAGACTTAAAAGGCTACAGGCACAATGTCATCAGAGATGGTTTGAACTCATTCATGAGTTTTTTAATAAGACTCCCAAGCTCTCAGTTTGGGTTATGGGAGGATTTATGGGTTTAGAGAAGAGCGGTTCTCGATACATCTTATCGGAAGTTCAAACAAGAGGATAATAATTCTCTGGGAGATAAATGACAGTGGCCAGGGCTGGTGACAAGGGAGCTGACAAGTGCAGCTTGATGTGCTTCTGTTCCCGAGTCCTGAAGTCTCCTCTTTTCCAGACCAACCTGGAAGCTGGAGAAAGGGCGGAGAGGCAGGATACTCATTCACAACCCATTTGGTGTTCATCTCATTTGCCTCCAGTATCTTGAACCTTTAGGCATTTCAAGAAGCCTCAAAACATTTCCAAGCCTTTTTCTTCATCTGACCCCCAAACTGTCAGGAAGCAGAGCCTTTCTCCCACACAACCCCAGGAGCTCACTTCTCTTGGGCATCTTGCAGAGCAATCAATACCAGAAAGCTGTTGCAGGATCAGGGCTAATTCAAGCTCACACAATACACAGAGTCCAAGGAAGGGCAGGTACCATTTGCACCCCAGCATGAACCCATCCCACACATCCCTCTCAGGGGCTGGGTGAGTGGTGCCCCTGATGCTGCTGGCAGAGCAGAGCTCATTGAACTCAGGAGTCAGACTTGCTCCTCCTCTCTAGCAGACAAAGTGACAGCTTAGTGCTCCATCATCAATATTAATCGGCTCATTAACAAAGGCTTGTAAAACCAGTCCCAGGGATGGGGGGAGGGGAAGGAAAGGGAAGGAAAAAAAAAATGAAATCAGCAAATCAATCTATCTTCAAGATTTTTACGCTTCTGACTATAGATTTCTTTCTTCCACCCAGAGTCAGCCAGAACAGGGAGGGGATGGGACCTGTGCAGTTAAACAAATCAATTGATGAATTTTCTCCATGACATTCAGGAGCCAAGTCCTGGGCTAATCATAAAAAGGCACTGCCAGAGGATTTTAATAAATCCCCTTAATTAAGTGATATGTTTTAGAATTAAATTATGATGAAAACTATAAATCCTTTCCCAACAAATGGAGTTCAGTGTGCACAGAAGGAAAAGGGCATTCCTCTTCCTTTATCTTACTGGGGTTTTTTCCATCCCTTAATACAACAGGATTCAAACAATTAATTACCAAACAATACAGGAAGCCACGTCGTTTATCACCCTGCAATCCAGCCTTTTAAATTAGTGGGATTTAACCTTGCACTAACTAATCCTGTGCTAGCAGAACTGTTTAAGGTTGGGGTTTTTTTTCTCTTTCCCTCTGAAGGACTCTGGGGCTTCACTCCAGACTAGTTGCCCACAGCAAAGGCTGGGGCAGCACTGCAACCACCTCTGAGTGTGGGTTGCCCAGCCTGGGACCTCTCCATGGGGTGCCTGGACAGGGTCCCCTCTTCAGTGTGAGCAAGCATGGGCTTGCCAATGCCCCTCTAGAAACCTCAGCCCTATGCAGGGTGCCCAGCACAGTGGTCAACCAGCCAGCTCCAAGGACATACAAGCAGAAGTGTTGTTTATGCCACTAAGCACAATCAAACATCTTTATACATGAGGGGTTTACACTGGGACACTACAATGAACTGGCACAAGGTAGTTGTGTCATTTTTCCCTGCCCCCAAGAGACTTTGCTAGTGCACCTCATTGATAATCAGAGTCAGCAGAGGCACCAAGACATGCTCAGCTCCAGCTTTGGCAGGAACAGGCTGGTGCCCTGCTCCTGCCCTCGCATTGATCCCTGGGCTCACAGCAGGCTCTTGCCCGTTTCACAGTACATGGTTTCTTGAAATGAGAAACATCCCTGGGGGTCCAAGCTCAGCCCCTTGCAAAGTCCCACCGGAGAAGTGAGCTGTTGTCAAGCAGGGATGTACTGGCAGAGCAAGAAAAATCTCCGGTTGGTTCACCCCTGATCAGACCCAAAGGCAGGTGGAGAGGAGCTCCTTGGTGTAGATGGGTGATGGGCTTAACCCAGGTAACTGAGAACGAGATAAGAACTACAAGGTAAGGCAGAGAAGGGAAAGTGTCTGTTGTGGTGCTCAACACCCTTACTTGTATCTACACCAGGGTGGCTCTGCTGAGGTTCTTCCCCAGTTGCTGGCTTATCTGGTCAAGCACAAAGCTCATACAGTTCAGTACAGGGAAACCTTGAACCAGGACAGCCAAGAGCAGGAAAGACTGGAGCTAACATCAAAACTGTTTGGGAGTAAAAACAACAACAACAACAAACATACAGCAGCTGTACCTGCTCCAAGGGGTGCTTTATCCATCAGCATTCCATTATACAATCCAAGAGCTATCTGAATGCAGCAGAGAGTTAAGAAGGATGGGAGAGATTGACAACAAGAGAGACTGTTCCCCAAGATACAGCCTTGTCACAGCAGAGGCAAACAGAGCTTCTTAATTAGCATATTTACCTTGCTCCACCATCATTAGACTTGCTGAATGATGAGACCTGTTCATTTTCTTCTCCCAGCCAGCTCACCTCCTCCGTTGGGATTTCCATGCAAACAGCTCAGAGTACCAGGCCACTATAATATCCTTTTCCAAGGAGGCTGACAGTAATTTCAGGAAGAAAGAGAGAGAAATCCAATTGGAATAGATGCTGAAAGGTTGCAACCAAGGTGAAGGAAATAACACAAGCAAAATAATACAGTACTGAGAAAATAAAGAGACTAATAATAGGAATTTTCTTAATGTTAACTTCTCTGTAAGACCCGTGCCCTGCTACTATTTCTGAAACCCACGGAGACTGCACCAGGACCAACAATAGCACTTAGCACACAGCCACCACTTTCACTTTCAAAAATGCTGCTCCATCCCTAAACAATTTTCCCCCAAACCACCCAGCATTGCAGCCAGTTGAATTCTTTCCCACAAATCCTCAGAGAGAAACTACTTTGGGGTCTATACATTCACAGGCTTTTTTCACAGTCATTAAAAAATATCTATTATTCTATCTAAAAGGCACCAAAATCTTGGTAAGAGCCCTCACTTTCCACATGTTGTCACCACAAAGCCTTCTGCTTGACTTCCAAGGAGCACCATACATAAGACACAGGGTAGCCCTGAGGTGTCTCCCACTCTGGAAACATTTTCTGTTTACTTATTTTGCCATAGTCATCACCACTTACAGACCAGGGCATTCACTGACATCACCCGGGGGTGCCATATACATACGTTACCTCTTTATTGCCCAGCAGCCCAATGATCCCAGGCTTCAATATTTCTGACAAGATGCAAAAAAACCCCTGGAATCACAAGAAATGCTGAAGTGAGAGAAGGAGGAACAGAAGCTGCTGTTTACCTGTCCCTTGGTGAAAGAGAGGGTCATAAATTTCCCAATTAGAATTCTCCTGAAAGATGGCAATTGGTGAAACATAACTTATTGCTGGTAAAACACAATCGTTTTCAATAATTAATATATGAGACACCTTTAAGAAAGGCAGAGGTCTTACGGAGTGGAAGGTGCAATTATTGTTTCATTAAAGATTGATTACATGTGTGGCCAGTCATTTGAATAATGGCTCTGCTGACACCTTAAATGGAATGATAAATGAGGTTGGGTCCACTGCTGTGACTTGATGCACCAGTTGACTCATGAATACTAGTGAGAAACAGCAGCATCTTTCCAGCTCAAAAGGTCATCTGAAATATTAAAGAGCTGAAGATCAAGTAACACCAAATAAGGTCAAACAGAGTGTTATGGTGACAGGACTGGAATTAATTGAGTGATAATTGTCCTGCTTTTATGCCTTCATTTTTATTTTATTTTTGTTATGAAAGAAATCCAAAGGGATGGCCTCACTCAGAAGTGAAAGGCAGAGAGTTTGTAACCAGACACAGCAGAGGGAAAAGGAAGGTGCCCGCTTTAAATGGAGGAAGCTGTCTGGAAAAGGGTGGTTGCCAGCATAGTGGAGTCATCTGCTAGTGGGAAAAGTGCCATGGAATCTCTAGGAGAGAGAGAAGCCACCTCTCTCTGGGAGCCCAGGGGTCACTGTCCCCTCTCCCTGTTGAGCAGGACCAGGAGTTTTGGGCAGGCTCCTCTGGGGAGGGCAGAAATGCGGTGGCACTTCTGATGCTATGGCGTGGCTGTGGCTGGTAAAGGCTCAGGACACCAACCCCTACCTGCAGTGCTCATTAGATCCTCCACGGGCAGGTCTTCCCACGCCTGAACGACGAGCCTGGTAGGATGCTCATCCTTCCCACTTGCACACAGTGCTGAGCAAGGCAGATTCAACCTCCCCAGGCAGGGGCTGGCAGCCTGGAGGTTTGCAGGAGGAGATGGAGCCCTTGATTTGCTTCCTGTAGCCATTGGCAGCCACCTACACAGTCACTGCACACCCCCCTGTACCTCCAACTCCCCTCTAAGGAGACATGAAAGCATCCAAAGCACATCTTTGTGGGGAACAGAGAGGAGGGGACACACTTGTTACTAAAAGTACAGCGATGCTCTGTGGGCGTGCACACCGAGGGCTTGCTGTGGCACTGGTGGGAAGGAGAGCAGCCTGGGGTGCACGTTGCAGGGACACGGGGAACCATTGGCAAGCCTTCCCCCTCCACCCCTCAGTTCTTCTCACAAGCCCCTGCGCTATCATCGGTACTGGTTGCGCTCAAGACAAAAACGTGAAGCCCCTGAAGTTTTGTCCCTAGCACCCTTGGGTTGTTGCAGCTGGAACAAGCAGAACGAGGGGTGAAGGGGTCCCCTCTTTTTGACAGGTGAACACCTACATCCTTCTGCAGCCAGCAAAGTTTGCAAGGCAGGAGTTACAGTAAAAAAAAGAACAAATACACGTTGGAAGTAAATGCCTTAATTATATTCATGATCAGTTTTGCCCTAGACTCCAGTGCTAAAGAGACCCTCTTCTATCAAAGTCAATTAAATGGTTGCTATTCTCCTAAAACCCAGCAATAAAACAGGAGCTGTACATATCCATTAAACTGCAGTACACATCCATTAAACTGGCTTTTGCTGCTGCAGTTCATTTACTGGAGGTTTGGACTTGATTCTGCTCTCGTTTACGTGAGTTTTACCCCGGTGTAATAGCAGAGCTCTTACAAAGCCAGTCCGGCTGATTTACTCCCGGCTGGTACAGATACTGACACAGTTATAAAGGGGATGAGACAGATACTTTCATTTCAAAGACCTGCAAATAATCTTTGTGCATCAATAAACCCAAGAGATTAATGGTTTGCTAAACAGCCAGGTTATTCTAAACACACACGCACAAATCCATATGCAACTCTTGAAACCAATTGCTCCTGGAGCTTGGGAAGCTTTCTCCCTGTAGGCACCTTCGGGAAGTTTGTGCAGAAGGGGAGCACTCAATTCGTGCTCCTCCTGTGTCCCCTGATCCTGGGAAATTGAGTTGGAGGTGACAATGGAGGGTGCAATGCTGGGGCTGGCTGGGCCATCTGCACAAAACTGATCTCCCTGTGCAAAACAAGCTGCATTTCCACGTTTGCAGCAGAGCCATCCTGACTTGGGAACCTTGAGGCCCCTCAGTTGCACGCAGTCATCAAACTAAATCAATTAAGATGGACAAAAGGCTTTTTTCCCCCTCGTAAGAGACTTGGCTGGGAGCTTCCTTGTGTCAAGAGGAGTAACGCCCTTAAGTTTGGGAGTGAATTTCTCTTCTGTGTTTTACCACAGCAAGAGCTTTGCTGTATCTTACACTCTGCCGTCAGCCAATCCTTTTAAAATAAACCCTTGGAAAAGCATCTTGAACTTCTCCCCTTTACCAAGACTGAAACCCATGT
>JANHFX010028882.1:0-47560 GCA_027560015.1 Chloroceryle amazona
CCCTTCTAATACACCCCAGGATGCCATTGGCCTTCTTGGCCACAAGGGCACATTGCTGGCTCATGGTCATCCTGCTGGCCACCAGAACCCCCAGGTCCCTTTCCCCTAGACAGCTCTCCAGCAAATCAGTCCCCAACCTGTACTGGCACTTGGGATTGTTCTTTCCCAGGTGCAAGACTCTACACTTGCTGTTGTTGAATTTCATAAGATTTCTCCCTGCTCAGTCCTCCAGTCTGCCTAGGTCTCTCTGAATAGCAGCACAGCCTTCTGGTGTGTCAACCACTCCTCCCAGTTTCTTGTCATCAGCAAACTTACTGACAACACACTCTGTTACCTCCAACTAGAGACTGCATCACTGACCACAACTCTCTGACTTCTTCCCTTCAACCAGTTCACAACCCACCGCACTACTCGGACATCAAGTCCACACTTCCTCAGTTTAGCTACGAGGATGCTGTGGGAGATGGTGTCAAATGCTTTATTGAAGTCTAGATAAATCACGTCCACTGCTTGGCCACCATCCATCCACCTGGTTATGTCCTCATAAAAGGCTATCAGATTGATCAAACATGACCTCCCCTCAGAGCTTTAGCTATCAGTGTTACAGACAATATGGGAATCCACATCATCTATTTTACAGATGATGTTTTAAACACTAAGGTTAGGATGTCTGCCTAAAGTGACCAACTCTTCCAGCGACCGTTTCAGAGTACCTAATTCATTAGGGCTTCTAACAGAGGCAATTACAGTTAGGAAAAAAACTCACTCTCCCAGGGGGTGCAAGGACTTGCATCAATCGTATGCAAGAACCATATCAATCTCCAACAGCCTAAAACACTGCTCTCATTTCTGACACTTCAACCACAGAAAATTCAAATTTTAGTAGTGGTTATGAATTTAGCCATCCGCTTTGAAAAAGTAAAAAAAAAAATCTTTCAAAACACACTGGTATATATTGCCATGTTTAAATTTACAGCTGAGCTGTCTGGATGGCTATTATTTATTGAACAGAAAATACAGAACTAGTGGCAACTTTTAATATACGTACAAAACTGTAGCAGAGCACCGATTCAAATCAAGCAAGAGAAACTTAATACAGTGAAGTTGCACATTGTTGTGGTATTTACATGCAGCAATCAACAAATATAAGCAGTGACGTGTAATCTATAATAATGTAAGATATTAATGTAGTGCTATGGAAGTTTGTCAAATTTCTTTGAAAGTTTTTAAATCATTTTATACTCTATTCATTATTGTATATACTTAAAAATCAAACAGAATAACTCACAGAGATGAAAACATCTGTAGTTGCAGTAAAGAATGGAAACATGTAATAAATACTAATAAATACATTATGACACAAACCAATCACTACCTACATAATACTACAATCACCTCAATCTAAAGCTAAGGAGAACAAAATTGTTTCATTAGGATCAGGATATAAAATAGGATCCCAGAAGGCTGGCTTTTGTCCTGTTACACGATGTCTTGCGCAACTCCCAGCATCATCTGCTCAACAGTATTTCATGCCTGTAAAATATGAGCAGCATGTTGCCAAAGTGCAGCAGTGTCAGTTAAAATTCATTAGATACTGTACTCATGTGAACACTATCCAAAAATTAAGAAATGCAGAAATAAGAAGAGCTGAGCTACTAACAATGCCGATTTAATATTCCAGTTGAGCATACATATAAGGACATCAGTGCTGATGGTCTACTGTTAGTAGACCTACTGAAGACAGGAGACTGAGCTACCTCAGTCAAGATGGTCACTTCCAGAGCTGATGGGCATCACATGGAAGAGAAAACTTTGCTTTATCATTCCACGATGTTCTGTTTGCTTTCTACAGAGAGAAATTCAGCCTCTGGGCCTGTCAAGATAGCATCTTTTGCAATAATCAAATGACATAAGTTTGGAATGCAGAAAGTGTTTTTTCTATTCCTTTGCAAAGGACGTGCAGTCCATGTCCCCCACAAAGTCAAAATGACAGCTAGATAGAAGGAAAAGTGAAAATTAAGAGAAAAAACATTATTTTGAGAGCTTAAGCAGCCTGCAAAATGCCTAATTCATTTCAGTGGTGTTTCAAAACTTTAAAAATTGTGGTGCTCACCATCATGATTATCTGCATATCTTAACAGCTAAGGACCTGAGCAATCCACTTAGTGCCCAACACAGTAATTCATTGCAATTAACTACTTCAGAGGTGACCTTTATTAAACTATCTTACCAATACACAGGGTTCTTATTTAAGCAATACACAAAACATTTAGCATTTCATGTTATTTTCCTATCTTTCATTGTCAGCAAAAAAAACAACAGCATAGCTATGACAAGAAGAGGAAATTATGGCAAAAATATACTTACAAATTAACACAGCCAGGTACTAAAAATTGGCTACTGGTTATCACATCCCTATACTTGTGCAGGACACAGATAATCAGGTAAACTACCTCGCCCCTTGTATGAGTACAAGATCATTAGCAGATATGCCAGGTCAGCTGCATTCACAATCCATTCCACTATCACTGACAGCCTTATGCACAATGCCTTCATGATACCTCAGCTGTCAATTTTAATAATACCTTCATTCCCCATAGGAGCACATTTCAAATGAAAATTTGTGCCTTTCAAGTCTGATGCCCATTGGTTCCAGCATACTTACTTGCCAAGACTTGGTTAACAAACAGTGCCTCTTCACTGTCTGAGCATTTATGGGTTATAATGCGCTTACTCATCATAACTCTTCAACAAAGACAGCCAAAAATGAAATACAGAAACAAGAGGAATTGGAAGAAGAATCCCTAGCACTGTACCTATTTACAGAAGAGCTTACAGCTCCATCTAGCTCTGCATGATGGAAATCACTGGGACATCTAAGAAACTGCAACCTAAAAACGAAGAAATCTCAGCCATTACATACACATACCAATATGAGATAATACTAGCTGTTAGATATACTAATTCTTGAGAGGGACAGCTGTGATAATTGTTAAAGGTAAATTATTTAATCACATTTGTGCATGTATACCTATTCTATACTGTGACCATCCTCTTCTCAGTTCCGTAGTTCACTTAGCGGAATGAGTGCACAGTCAACAGATGAAACGAAGGGGCTGTGGACTGCCTACCTTTTGACCTAAAACACCTCTCATTGCCACACTCTTTCAGATGCATTATAGCTATTCCTTGTCACCAGAGATAAGTGATCAAGACTTCCCGAAAGATCCCAGAAACAAAGAGATGCAGCTGGTCAACCACAAGCTCTGTCCTACAGCTCAGGAGACGCCTCTCAAAGCAGCTGCAGCCTGCAACAGCAGAAAGAGATTCCAACAGGTCCTACAAGGAGGGCCACTTCCAGGGAAGGATATATGATTTCAACAGAGAGCAGCTCAATACTGTTAAACAAAGGGGTATATACTCACTTATATCAGGACAAATATTATTAAGGTGACCACCAGGTCATTAATCCCCTCCCTCTGTGAATGAAAGTTAGCTCTTTTATGGCTAATCTAATTCACAACTACTGCGCCTTATCTGAAGTACTACCACTTTAACTCTTTGGAGTGAAAACATATTGAAGTGTTCATGTTTTGCATAAGAATATTTATAAAATACATTCTGTCAGCATTTTTCTTCAGTTTCTATTGAAGCTTATTTAATTAACAGCATACATTCGACTGTTCAAGTTTTCCCATTGAAGATTTCTCAAAAAGTCATCACAAACTATACATACATCAAATTTTCTTGCCACAGGGAAAACTATATCCATTGCAAACCCAGAGCTCCTATCTGAGATCAGGATCAAATATTAAATAAGATTAGCTTGGTTAAAAAAAGGAAAAGAATTTGACAAATTTTCAGTAGGACACATTGCAGGTAACTGGACTTTGCCAGCTACACATCAAAAACTTGCACCAGCTCTGGGGACTATGTATATATACACAAAATTAAATCCCTTCATTTATTGGTATATATAGTTTAAATTCTCTTCCAAAAGAAGAGGGTCTGCATTTTTGAGCAAGTCTTCACAAGGTCTCCTGCTTCATAACAGCTATTAAAACTTAACAAAAGAAGAACTGTAACTGTTAGAAAGAAACCACCAATATCTTTTATGACAAAGCTTGTGGTTTTGTTTTAGTTTTTATTTTATTTTATTAACAAAATGAGTTTCTATAGCATCTTATAACTAACATTTCTTTAGGATTCTCCATCAGTAATGTATTCCAATATTCCTCCTGCTCCTCCTCGTGCAACAGATTGCTGAACAAAGTACCAGCAGACAGTAACACAATGCCAATTTTATTTAGAAAGTTCACTCCATTTGAAAAAGGAGAATCTCCAGCAGTATTTTGAATTTCACATAGACCACCCCAAATCTACAGCATATTTTCTCCTAACTGGACTAACAACCTTATATGTTACAATACCAGTACTTCTATCCCCATTAGTGGAAAGAAAATCTTTTCATCACAGATTAAACTGACATCTGACCACTATGCTAGAATGACACATTAAATGTCAAGAGGAATACACTGAAAATTAACCATTTTTATGTTGAAAAAAAGTCTTTTTAGTATATAGTAGTCTCTCTTTTCTAGAGTACTTGCAATATGGGTATTTCTCATGCTTCTGAAATGCAGTGACTAAAAGGAAACCAGTTGCTAGGCAAAAGCATTGAAGTCCAAGACAAAATTTTGCTTGTCCTTTCAAAGCCACCACAGAGATGTCAACCAAAAAGTTTCCAATAATAACTAAGCCTGCTACTAACACCCTTATTAATCAGTGTCAGCCTTCAATATTGAAATGCTCACTTTTAAAAATGTAAAGATTTTTCACTGAACTTCCAACTCAGTTACCAGCACTTCAACTATTCTCTGAGGCTCACTCTGAAATATGTTGTAGCAAGGTGCAAAACCACCACCTTCATGAGGAAATGGCCACACTGATGAAGGAAGCTCATCTGGTGAAGGTGATTCTACTGAGTGGCATGAGGCTCATTGTAAAGGAGCAGCACAATCTGCTGAACTTCACTGATGCCTGGGAGTTTTTTGTTTGCTTTGGTGTGGAGTTTTTTTGTTGTTTTGTTTTATTGTGGTTTTGTGTAGGTGTTGATTTGGGTCATTTTTGTTCTGTTTCTATTTTTCTGTTATTTTCTTCATGGTGACATTTGGGTTTTTTGGTTTAGTGAGGGTTTTCTGATTGGTTGCGGTTTATTTTGGTTTGTGGGCTTTTCTACTGTTTTGTTTGGTTTTTAATTAAAACAAACAGAAACATGCTAAACACATGACAGCAGAAGCAGAGACTACAGGAAAATTTCAGGACTCTGGTAAAAGGAGAATTTCTTGGGACAATAGTGCTTTGTGCCATCAGAAAACTACCTGAAAATTAGTTTGAACATAAAACCGCTTCTTGCAGGGGTAATGGGAACTTCACAAATCTCTATGATACACTCATGAAATGCTCTCATGAAGAGGAAAACACTCCAAGATCTGAGTTTAGCTAAGCCTCATAGAGGAAATATAAATCTTTACAAGTTCTGAGACTGAAATGACATTATTGAATTTGATTGTACTGTAAAGCTCATAACAGATGCCCGGATGAGAATTCTTCAACATGCAAGGAGCTGTTTTATACAACAGCAAACTGGTCATCACAAAGGCACTGCCTACAAAGGACCATTTTTTGTGCTTCAGGAAGCACACCGAAATACTCTAGTGTACCAGAGGGATCCGATAAGCACCTAGATGCAATCAGTTCATCTTTGCCTCATTTTTCAGAAATTCTTAACACAGATGAGAACAACTTACTCTGTACCACTAGCTTAAGCAAAATTGAGGAGAAAAAAAAAAAAGTTACTGAAAATGTAGTCTGTTTTAGAGCCAAAACTATAACCAGGCTTCTAGAAGACAGAATAGATAGTGGTAGCAGTACTGTTCTCAGTCACAGGACAAGGAAACATGTAAATCTAACCTCGCATTCTTATTTGCACCCTTTGAAACAAAAGCAGAAAAGGAAGGAAACCAAAATTTGCTGTTCAAAACATTCTGGTCTCTCACCATGTACCCCAGAGTCAATTACAGGAAACCTCTCCCACAAAATCATTATAGCCCAGTTCATCCAGATCCACACATTCATTTGCAAAAATCTTAATGAAATAACATACTCAAATCAAATTTAATTGTTCACAGTCATCAATACTGCAAACATGAGTACAACTTTCCTTTTAATCTTTCATATTTATTTCCCAAAAGAGCCAAGAAACTACCTCAAGATGATGAAGATACACTCTCACCCTCCAGAGTGAAAAAATTCCTTCCATACTTCACCATCACCTTTTTTCTGGGACTCTGGAAAGATACCTATAGACTATGCTTTCAGCCTTCTTCAGTTGCAGGATTCCACCTGTCTTAGCTAAGCTACTGCCTGTCACCCCACAGAGATGAAGATATCAGAAAAATGCATGAGTGTTTTAAGGACTAGCATTAAAAATGTTAAAAATCATACATTGATTAAAATGTCAACATTTATTCCCTGTCATATCTGATATGTTGAGTTGTTTTGTTTTTTTCTTTTCTGGTAGCACAGAAAAAAGTACACACATCACCTGCAGTAAACCCAATGGGACCCAACTTGAAGATACCCAAGATAAATAAGGGAAGACATACGCCCAATTGCATTGCTTACTTAATCCCAAGGAAACTTATTTCAAGGACAGAGTCACTACCAAAAGCAATCCTATTTGCTAAAGCCTTCTCACACTCTGGATGAGTTTACATTGTGAGGACCAAAACAATAGTTGCAGAGAGCAAGTCATATAAGAATTTTCCCATGCAAAAAAAAAATCCACAACTGGCAAACTAGATACCACTCAAAAAACACCACAAAATTCAGTCTTCCTCTTCCCCAGCATCAGAACTGGGGGGAAAATGAAAAAAGTTGAAAAGACTGCAACATTACCACTGAATAATCCATCATTACATTTTTATTTATAAATGGTATTTATATTCAAGATCTAAAATAAATATTTTCCCCTGCTAAAGTTCTCCTAATTTCCATCTGTATGGAAGCCCTGTACATTCCAAGAGTAGAGGTTACTCGCTTCAATAAAATCTGTCCATTTCTTCAATATATCCAGCAACTTCTTGTCCAACAGTCCATCGTATCTTGCAGCAGCATTCCTTTCTCTCAATGCTGCCTGATAGACTTTGTATTGCACAGTTTTCTTCACCCTGAGACCATGGTGTCCCTCTCGTCCACCTGTGTGCACCCTAAAAGCCTTCCGCAATGGTGAAAACATTGTTCATATACAGCCCTGATTTTCAATATAAAAGCAAACAAAAAAACAACAACCAGCAAACCACCACAATGAATCGAGACAATGTTCACTGAAAACCTTTAAGTTTTTAATAATGGCAAAGATCTCGAAAGAATTTATACAGCTTTATTTTGTTGGGGGTTTACATAAATTAAGGATTAATATTTGACTAAAACTACTGTTGATATTTAATGTACATTTTACCAAAACAATAACTTTTACTTAAGAATTAACTAGACACTGGCAACAACCTAAATCCTGAGTCAGGCTGGGCTGTGTTAGTCTTCACATTAATCTGCTTAAAATTCCTGACTTTTAAGTATGAACAAGAGGCACATTACAGGCTTATAACAAGGTTAGGCTTGAGAAATTCTATTAATACCCTCCCTAAGGCTACCAGGAAATCCCTTAAAGCAAGCAAATTTTTGGCTTTGCTGTGGATTATGCTCTAGGGTAGTTTGCCTAGCTCCCATAAAACAATGATGTCTGCACGAGCAGCCCATCTCCTTTTGGGGGGGTCATCAGCTGAAATGCTCATCAGGAGTCAAAGAATAAATTAACAGTAAGATCTGGAATTCTGCCATGTTCACTCTCCATATCTCCCACATAAATTAAGTTTTAACTGCCAAGTAACTGATTCATTTGTAAGAAGTCGTGGTTTTATCTAAGTTCCAGATACTCAAGAACATAACTAAAGTCGTTAGGAAAAAAAAAAAAGTGGTATGTTGTAATAGATCCACAATAACTGTGTCTACACACAGTTAATGTACTAACATATTTCCTGAGCCTGAAAGGGTAAGAGTAAAATCAGGTTCATCTTCATTAACTATAATCTTTTGTATTTCTTTCTGTAATGCTTCTATACCACCATTGTGATGTTTGGAATTTTTAAAGAAACAATTTCCTATAGATATGCAACTCTAAATGAAGCTGAACACTAATGTGCAAGTTTACTACTAAATAAAACTAAACAGAACTTTCTTTTTAATTGTTCAAGTCAATGCCTGAAATCTTAGGGTTACTGAAAATATAATAATTCCATTAGGGTTATTTGCAAAGTTTAGAGCAACCAGCAAATGATCTCAAAAACCTCTAAATAAAACAGCTGAGCATAGCGTAACACAGCGCAAAAAGCTATTTGAAGAGGTCCAGTTTAGTGCACCCCACTATTAGCAACTGTCTCGCCTTCTTCTGCCATTCAGAGCAGATGTTTTTATTAAAAACAAAGGAATGGTTGTTGAAGCACCATGGAGAGAAACTGGTGTCCACAACTAAAACTGCATTTGTTTCTACTAAGTGGTTTCTGAAGTTCAATTGAACAGCTCCCTGCACCCAGCAATGGGAGCCAGCTTTCAGTCACACACCTATTATAACAAACGATTTGGGGGCAAGGGGAGGTTAAGAGTTGTTTGGGGTTTGTTTTGGTTTGGGTTGGCTTTTTTAACTAAATAATGTATTTGTGACTACCCCTGCCTAACTGGTGAGGCCCACCTCACATGAAAGAGTTTGGGTTTGTGAGATAGCCCATTTGATAAAAAAACTGCTAGACTCTTAGTCATTAAAGTAATACAGTCTATATTAGACCTTGAATAAAATCATGCTGCCTCTATGCTAAAAAATTGTCTTTTTAAAAAAAAAATCTGGTTTCTTAGTTCTGAAAAGCAATAGTATAATGTGATAGTAGAATTGTGTTCCTAATATGGTGAAGTCACTCTTAGAGACCCTGAGATTAATTACTTAATTGTGTAATTTCCTTAAAAGTGTTCAATTTGTCCACTAAAATCCACTTCATAAACATGTATATATCTTAATAGCCTTGGTATAAAGTACATGTTATTAGCTAGTTTTAGATACACTAAAGTTATACTAAATTTATCCAGGAGTTGTTTTCCTATTTGGAAATCTATCTTTCCAATCAGAAATCAATAACGGCAGTGAAAGACTAAATTTTTCAGCATGGAACAGCAGTTTAGGTATGCTGATTAAGTTTTGTTCTGCTTTCTTCTCAGGTAGTAAATGCAGCGTTAATCAATGTGTGTTTGAAATGTATTACAATCGCCAAAAATAATTCAATATTTGTAGACAATGGGTAGCTGCTTCAGAATCCAAGCAGAAACAAAGAATCATCAGGAGTTGTATATATTCACTATTTAGTAATATTAAGCGCATCAAAAAAGTATCAACATCCCCAAGGCATAGACTAAACTGCAAAATACATTTTGCTAGTATATATGTCTTTCTGTTAAAATGAACAGACTGCTAATATTTCTGCTACATGTTGTTTAAATTCAGGGGGTTTTATTCAAAGTTAGTATTTTCTTCCTGGAATAGTGACAGGGAGAAGACTTCTTTATGTTTTAACTGGTGGTTACTTAATATTTCTATTTAAAGTGAACAGAATTTCCAAAATCACTATAAGACATATCCAAGTAATTATCATTCATTCCTCATTCAACATTGCTTGAAGTACCTTCCATAGTTAAGCTGTTGATTAAACAATCTTAACCAAACTGTTAAATGCTTACAATGTGCCTGTTTTACCAGGAAGCAGTTAGCACACTGCAAGAAAGCATCCCCAGTATCCTTTTAAGTGAAATAAGTTATTAACAAAACCAAAATTATTAATGAATGTCCTTTTTCTTTCAATAACATTCTCATCATCATAAGCAGGTGTCAGAAAAACTAAAGATTTTCCTGATTTGAGTCTTTGTAAGCTTCTACACCAATTCCAAGTACATAAAGCCTTGCTATCCTCTCCAGTAAAATAAGCCATGTAAGAAACACACATCCATAGTTCTACCATAAAAATGAAAGCATATTCCTGCCATTTGGAGAAGGAGATAGAGTGGAGGTGAATACCATATGCATTTGATCTGTCCTACACTGCCGCATGAATTTCACAAACCTAATTTGGAATAACAACTTATCACAGAAATGGACAATCTCTTCATTCACGCCACTTGACAAACATAAAAAACCCAGTCATTTTCAAAACAACAGTCCAACAGCTCTGGAATCCAACTGAGGTCAGGTGTGTGTAGGAAAGCTGACAGAAGAAGTATTTTCCCACAATGCAAAGGAAATCCAACGGACACAATTTATCAGTATCTTTCATTGCTTGTTTTACTCCAGGTAAGTTTTCTCCAAACAGTTGCTGGCAACTTTGCAGACTGTCCCAAGACATGCACACTCTCTACTCGATGCTTTCCTTCTCTCTTCTGCTTCTGACATTGAATATAGGACCCAATACATTACTTCAGTTAGTAGTATAATAAATTAAACTGTAGACTTCATTTGCTAGGAATTTACCATTAGCCTCACTTAGACGCATAAAAGACAGCACAGGAAAATTTGTACAGGGCTATTCTTCTGTAGTTAAAAAAGCTGTATAAAAACTAGTTTGGGGATTTAAGTGATATAGAAGTCAATAAACACCTTGAAATAACAGTCCTCAAACTATTCCCCAAAAAAGTCACATTGCTTCACTCTTACTACTCGGTGTTGTCAATAGATTTTAAAACCCACCATTTTCATTAACATGAATTAGAATTGTTTTCCAATGGAAGGATTTATCTTGCATAGACATGGGACAATCTAAAACAGAGTGTTATCTTACCCAGCAAGTCAGCGCTCCACAGAACACCAGTTTTAAGGCATATGTAAGGAGACCCAGCAGACATGCCACCCTTCCTAAACCAACTTTCCACAGAGAATCCCCCAAGAACACATATAGTGATGAGAATACAGACTTGAAACCATGGCATCACCCTTGGCCTCAGCTTTCACCTTACTTTCAAAACTCTCTATTCCTGTACTATTCTCCAATCAGCTATCACCAGCAACATGATGCATCTGAGTAACTTGCTGGGGCATCACTTCCAATAATGAAGAGCATCACTTAGCTTAACAACTTTGCACTAACAGTCCTTGGTGAATTTATCAATTTGAAGCTTCGTTAAGTGACTGCTGATGCAATCTCAGGAGGAAAAGCATAGTACAACTGCTGGTAAAGGAACTTGTAAACATTGCATTAACAGGATGACTTTAAAATATACATATTTCAGCATGTGAAACCCTTCATCTCATGCTTTCTTAACATGTCATTAATTCTGTTTTTTGCGGTAATATTTGTGAGACTTACTTGCTTCACTTAGATTCATCCAGAATGTTCACACCACAATTAAGTTATACACACGACATTAAGTTAGCATTTAAAAATGGAAAAATTAGGACTTTTATACAATTAAGAATGAGGATCCTCTAGGGGGCTGTCTGTCTGCAAAATTACTACTTGTCCCTGCTACACTAAGGCACAAGCCAAAGGCAAATTGACTTCACCTTGTGGGAAACACAATGATCCACCAAAATTTTCTGCTTAAAGTCCATTGTCGTTCATGAATTCTTTATGCCTGAAAAAAGGTTTTGCTCCAGCTTCACCTTTCTTTTTTTTTCCTCTCTCCTTCTCTTACCATTCTCATGACAAGTAAATTCTCAAGATTTCAGTTTTAAAAGCAACATGCATGGGTCAGATTGCTACAAAGATTTGCCAGGTTCAAACAATTTCATATTAAAAGTGACTTTTTATGGCACTTAAGTTGCTCTCAAACTCTGTGTGGTATCTTCTGCAGTAAAGCTCTTTCACTTTAAGAACTGCAATCATAAAAATTAATGACCCAGTTTTAATGAACCTTTGCACAACTGAATATAAACACTCTGTAAACTGTAAGGACAGCGATGTCAACTAAAAGCAGCACTAATGGCAAAGGAGAGACCCTGCTTTAAGTTCCACAAAGCCAGTTCAACAGAATGCACAGGAGTTCACTGCTTCCAGGGAGTTGCAATTTTGAGTGCTGTGTTTTCCTTCACTGTTGCCAGCTTATTATTTTCATAACCACTCTGTTTTATCACTGGTTAGAAGAATAATCTAGTTCAGGTTCACTGTTTACTGAGCTGAGTTTCTGTCAGACTGTCAAAATGTGTGTAAAAATGCAATGGGAGACAGAAAGCACACCAGAAACACTTACATAAGAGCAACTGAACTGAAATTTCCAATTCATTTCACACAGAAATCCTCATATTCAAAGTCAACCAAAACAAAAATTATTTCAAACCTGAACTCAGTGCTATATTTTAAGATTGAAGGTTCTATTCCAACTTTTCAAGGCAACATTGTTAGAAATGAGATAATTTAATAATTTCTCTCTTTCTAGTGACTGTATGGTAGAAACATGAGGGATGGCTTCTAAGAAAGTCTCTACAGAAATGTACTTTCTCTCGATGCCCCATCAGCACAAGAGTCATCTTCATCCTAACAATAACTTGTTCTGACTTGCAAGTGGAGTTTGAAAATGAGATGTAGAAGGATATTTCAAAGGTGGTGGACATTTCTTGTCTAACTAGCACCAGAGCAGAATGCTTTATTGAGTTAACAGAAACAAGAATATACTCAGCACTCTAACATGCTTCTGATTTTGTGCTGAGTAGATCTGAATTACACACAAGACATTTTAGAAGCTGCAGGGTAATTATATCAGGCTAAAAGCAAAATTACAGGTAGATTAGAAAAATTGTAATGATTCTCAAAAACTTGCGTTCACTTTTTAACCCAACCTGCCTCCAAGGCAATTCAGCAGCTCAGGCTTTGTGCTGCAAAGGGACAGCAAGCCAAAGAACTAGGACTTACTCTACACAGTCCCAAAGGACCCCGCTACACCAGCTGTCCTGCACCAGCCTTCTGTCTGGTCTTTCACACAGAAGTAATAGTAAGAAACTCCCCCCTACCCACACACAAGCCACTCTTCTGAGCCGTGAATCTTGAAAGCAAAACCCAATATGAGAATATTGCTTTTCTTTAACCAACTATATAGTTAATATTGAACCAATAATATTGGAAGAAATACTTGAGACCTAAATGTTTGTATCCTTCTTAAAGGTTTTTAAAAACCTTTCTTTATTTACTCTTTTAAATAAACAAATAAAATCTGTAGTTTACAATATCCAACATTGATCCTTTTAAATCTGCCCAAATATTTTCTTTTTAGTATTTGTTTGTCCCAGCTAAAAGAGGAATTTCACTCTACTAACCTAAAACTGATGCTGATGACGGCTTCGGTCACTAAAAAGTACGTTCTTCATAGGCTCAAACTTCGCTACTACTGGATATTCTCAAGACTATCTACCATACACAGTCCAGAACATAGCCAGGGGCAAGAGCTCTGAAACAGCCAGAAAGTCATGACATCTAATTACAGTTTAACCACTTCACATCGTGTCCTATTTTACACAGATCACTAACATGGTCTCATCATACCACATGTAAAACAAGAACAACAATGCCTACCACTGGGAAATGTCTTGATCGCTCTTACTCTCAAACTTCTAACGTATCTTACTTTTTAACATTTCTATCACTCTAGCATGGTAGGTTCTTCTCCACACAGGAACACCACAGGCTTATCCTGGGGATTTTAATTGCTCTTCTTTTGGGACAGTCTAGAACTAACAGCTGCATCAAACCAAGTATTCTCTACACTACATTGTTAAGATCCCTCAGAGATTTACCTGGGTGAGACCTTATTGATCTCTACAACTACCTGAAAGGACATTGTAGAGAAGTAGGCGCTGGTCTCTTCTCACAAGTAACAAGTGACAGAACAAGAGGGAATGCCCTCAAGCTGCACCAGGGGAGGTTTAAATTGGACGTCAGGAAATTTTTTTTCATTGAAAGGGTTGTCAGGCATTGGAACAGGCTGCCCAGGGAGCTGGCTGAGTCGCCATCCCTGGATGTGTTTAAAAGCTGTATAGATGTTGTGATGTATAGATGTTGTTGTGATGTATAGATGTTGTGCTCGTGGATATGGCCTAGTGGTAGACTTGCTAGAGTAGGGTTAATGGTTGGACTCGATTTTAACGGTCTTTTCCAACCTAGATGATTCCACAATTCTATATGCCAATATCATGTGGCTGTCCTATCCTCACAGATACAACAACAAAAAAAGAAGCATTTCTTCAAACCAAATATTTATTCATTTAGTGAAAAACTTACTCTCTCTCACATTAATCAAATTAATAGCAAGAGCAACCCCTTAATGTTGCGTTCTTCACCTGATCTTGAGTTTGTTAGCTGGACTTTTTTTTTTTAGCTTTCCATCATCAATCCATCATACACAACTTCAAATAACTTTCTACACAAGTTGTCAATAAACTGCACACTCTCAAGCACTCTAATTCAATTCTATGTTTAGAAGAATAGCACTTTGGTTTGTTTTTCAAGAAAAAAAAGAAAGGCAAAAGAACTAGATCTACTTTTAATTCCACAGTTTATAAATCAGATAGATCCAACATTCTGGCCTCTTCTCACATTGTCAACATATTTAAAAATTAACTATCCACCCAGAGGTTCTGAGGCCTGTTTTATAACTCTAGAGACTAAGTCTAAAAAGGCATAAGAAAAACGAATGCTCTATTATTTACATTTCTGAATCATGATGATCATGGAAAGGAACCTCTCAGCAACCCTCACAACATACCATAAAACTTTTTGAAGTAATAATTAGTATTTTCAGTCTTCACAGTGAGTTATTCAGATATTAAATTTCCTGTGAAATTAACATGACCTCTGGAAATGCAGCATCTTAAATTATATTACTTATTTAAATTCCATATACCTCACTATGCTTTATGCATTGTTCCTTACAACTTTAGAATATTAGTAAGTTAATTACTAAAATTATTCTATTTTATTATTAATGTTGCTCCACTAAAATCAAAGTAATTTAAGTGGCAATAAGGTTCTCTGTACAGCTTTAACTCTATGAGTAGACTGCAGCTGATAAAGTAAATCTAAGGCTGGTCCTTTTAATGTAGTCTGTCAGCCTTTGAAAGGCAGGTGAAGGCTGCCCATCTGAAGCTAGGTGGTATCACACAGGTAACTTCCAAGCAATTCTAGTAGAGCAAACAGAAGCCACAGTCAAATATACTCCCTCAGAACTGCTAGAAAGGTAAGAGTTCACCTGTGGAAGCCTGGCTTCATATTCATGCAGCATATTCAGAAATCTATTTGAATGAAAGTATTAATTCCTAGCTACCCTCCTAAACCTGGGAAATAAATAAATAGATAGAAATAATTAATTAATTTAAAAGCAACCCACAAAAAAAATAATAAATAATTAACCACAGAAAAAACACCCCCACAAAAAAACCCACCCACACAAACACGTACATGCCCAAAACTCTCCAAAATCTTTAATAGGGAGAAATATCACCACTCCTCCTCCTAAGCATTCACACAAACCACATGGGAAAATTCGTAAGTACAGCTTCATTACTGAAACCAATCATAATACTACCACTGACTGCCTGGCACGTATAAATCGCATGTGTACATTGAGACTACTGCTAGTATTAGCAGCACCCTGCAGCTACAACAGCACTGTTAAACCTGCTTAAATTTCTCAAGGTAAGAATTATTGCTATCAGATCTTAAAATCATCCATATTGAAAATATGTGATTCTGAATACAAGTCTTCCAAGCAGAAGCATCACAGAGAACTATAATGAGCAAAAGCCAAAACAATATAATAATAATGAATTCAGGAGCAACAAGAACTGCAAGAGTGCTTTCATTGAAAAAAGGTGTGGCTTAACTCATGCTCAGTGCTGTGCAAACATATCTGCTGGATAAGGCTGAAGTTCACAATTTAAGGAAGTTTTAGAATGAGTTTTGAACAAGCATGCAAGGGTATACTTAATCGTACTCAAACAGCACTTCACAATTCTGCTTAGGACTACTTTTTATAGTTGTCTGTTCTGTAGCATGAGCACTGAGTTAACCCAAAAATTCACGCAATTGCTTCAGTAATATGTTCAAGGTACATTCAGAAATACAAGTAAATTCAACAGAAATCATTTTTTGATTATTTTTTTTTTGAAAGCACAACTGATACATTTTCAGATCAGCTTTTATTTTTTTCTTGCCAAGCTTGACACCTATGTAACAAGTCTTAGCCTAATTAGTTGGAAACATTTATTTAACACAACTGAAAGAACAGAAGAAACCTTTTCAGGTAATGAACATAACACAGATCTAGAGAAGAAATTTCACTGAAATGTCCATTATTTCATTTTATTTACTCCCTCGTGCAACAAGTAAAGGACTTACCCATCATCACTGGAATCCAATTGCCTCCTGTACAGCACTGCTAATCTTTCTAAATCAATGTTTATCACTCACTGAGTCTTAAACTCATGCTCTTTGCTGAAGTATTTAATTTAATACATGTGCTAACTCTGATCTAGAGGGAGTGGGGCAGCAGAGAAAGGGAAAAGTATCCCTGGTAAAGTATTAGGCTACTTGTCAATAGCAGAAGAAATAGAAACAGCTTGTAACCTAAGAAAGTTCACTGGAGCTCTGAAAACCTATTTCCTTTGTACTCTCCCTGCACTTCAAACACACAGACAAGGAAGGTATACACAACTAGACACTGACAGACCGCAAAGCTTTCACACCACCTAACAAAAACAGGGTTACTATTTTATTATTTTTCCCTCATTCAGTTTTTCCACCATTACCACCGGGGCAGAATCATTGTGAGATGACATAATAGAGCATAAAAACACATATTCTTAGAAATTAAAACTCCAGATATTTTAACACTACAAAGTTGGATGCAGGGCATTCTACTTCAACCCTTGAAGAAAATCTGTAATGAGTTTAAAGAATGTAAAAAAAAAAAAAAAAAGGTCCTGCATTACAATAGTAAATTTGGTGGTGCAAAATCTACCAGTTCCTCTGCCAAACAAAAAAGTTTAAACTGTGAAGCCAAGACATCATGCTGCTGGTATAAGTAGATAACACACTATCTGGCCTTCCACTGAAAACACTCTTAATAATACTGCTTCAAGAAGCTTTTATTACTGATATGAGATACACATGAAATTCATGATCAGGATCCTGAACTGGAAAAAGCACAGGCTGATGAGATTACCCCAAAAAAAAACCAAACCAGCCAAACACTGGCAACACAGAGGCCAATTACGTAGACTTGCAAGCTACTCATTTGGTAACATCCTTGCTAGATATCCACAGGACATCAACCACCTAGGATCTTCAGTATTGCACTTCTAGGAATTCAGACTCTGTAGCGTGTAACATTTGGAAACAGGGCGCAAAAACAGCCTCAAATGTTAAATAAAAAAAGTTTAAGACACCCCCCCATCCCCCCTTTTTTTTTAAGCCTTCTCCCAAGATTTTTTAGAAAACCAGTATCCTTTTCATACCTGCATTTGCAAACTCCCCAGCCAAAGTCAAAGGAGCCAGGGAGCAACAAGCACCTGTGAACTCTCCGTACAGTCTGAGTCAGCAGAGCAGAAGTTAGTCCTGCTCTGGAAGCACAGAGACACAGTAAGAGATGACGAGCTTTACAGGAAAGACCACACATGCTAAGGAGTATTAGGAAGAAACTTAGCAGAGCCCTCAGCAGCTGGAAATGAACATGCAGCAGCTTCTCACATGCTGCCAGATATACACAGCCATCACCTGATATTCACTGAGGTTACCAGGAAAAGGCAATCAAGTTCCAATTGTAGAGAACTACTATAAGGACAATTCTAACCACGTAAAACTAAAATATATTTATAGGGGACAAAAGTACAAACTGAATATTCTCTCTATTGGTACAACCAAAAAATCCCAAATCAAGACCCAAAAAAAAGATTACATTCTATAAATCACATAAAATGTTAGAGCTTGGGAGTTACAGAATTTCAATTGATTTCCTTTTATCTTGTGATCATAGAACCATAGAAGCCACTGGGCAAGAACAGCAGGTATCTGGAAATCAGTGCCTCTATTACAGGTATTTTTATTACAAAACCTGTAGCCTGTTAACATTGAAAAAGGTGAGGAAGAAGAGCCTGGTGACTGCTAACACACAAAAGAATGCAGTATGAAGACAGACATTTTTTTCTTTTAAAACGATTTTACAAACTAATTTCCCACAGGAAAGCTGGGTCCTTTCATCTACTAAAGCAGGTACCTCTAAGATCAACCTTAATAGCTACTTGTGTTTCAATAACCAATCATAGTCAGAAGCCAAAGAACAGGGCACTGAAAGTACAGATTTTGACAGACACTTTCAAAATTCTCTAAGGATGTATCAGAACCTAATCCTCAGGGAAGAAAAAAAATTAATCAAACATTGCCTACAGTTCTCCATCTTGTTAGTTTTTTTCTCTTAAGTCTTAAGAATATTACAGGGAAATTACCTGAACAAAAATATTTAAGAATATTCACCAATTTCAAGTGATGTTGAATGAGCACCATAGTGTAGAAAACTAATATATCCATAGACAGTATGAAGTTACAAAAAATCTTTAAAAACTAACCTACACCATTTGTCAAACTGACAGCCTAAAGTATCTCAATTGCAACGACTGATGCATGTTGCATAAAAAGCCAGAATATTAAAAACAAGCAAAGAAACAAACAATAAATTACAATGTATATGCACACCATGCTTTCCCCTTTTATCAAAACATACTATCTGTTATGCTTTCTCTGCACCCCTTACAACAACATTTTAGAGATAATATCTGTACATGTTAAGGACTAACCAAATGACTAACTTGACAAACTACAACTGGGAAGAAGAGCTTAAAAAAAAATTAGGAAATTTCATTTCCTAACCCAACAGTATTCTGCTACTTTGTGAAAGGATGGTTAGCCTTTGAGGAGTGAGGAGCTGTGCAAAGCAGTTAGCCACCATCACATACTGAGGTCCACTAGCAATTTATTGGTAAAATGTCATTTTTTGATCTAAAGTTTACATGTTTTAAGTCTATAAACATTAGCAATATTAAAAAACTAGCAGAAGCAAATACTTTCTCTCAAGCTAATTAAAAGGAAGATAGTGGTGCGAAATAGCATGAATTTTTCAATCTAGAAGGCAAGAACAAAACTGGATTCATCTTAGATAAAGACTTAAAGACAAATGAGGGGGAAAGTCCAGAAAGTCTTACCAGAAATTACAGGTTATAAATGAAAGAACAGACAATCACAGCTTGTTTGCAAGGATTCCTTAGTTCCTATGCTGTTGCTTTTCCCGTGAGTTGAAGATACATGTGCTACAGGAAAAATGTGCCATTAATAAGTCTGATTCTAATTAGGAGATTAACAATTACTAGAGTGAACCTGTTCATATGCTGATTATAAGTTTATTTGGTAAATATGAGATAAATCTCCTAAATTTTTAAAAGTAGTAATAGTATTCTCAGCAGTAATTCCAGAATTAACTAAGAGGTGAACACGTTTCGGAGAATGGTGAAATTAGAGCTAGGAAACTTCCTCACCTCAGGATTCGTGTGTTCTTATGTGCTGCAGGATTTAACTTTGCTTTCATTGGGTAAAAGTCATGTCCACTGTGTAGACAAGGTCCCAAAAAGCCTCAGTAAAACTGAGTGCCAGGTAAGAGGTTTCTGGTTTTACTACAAGTGAAGGATCACTGTATTTATCAACTCTATTGCTAACAGGCTAGAAGGGAGACTTCTGACTTGGGTCTTCTGGGAGGTGGGGCAAAGGGCACAACACATCAATGTTGTTCTTTCACTCTGCTACTACACTCCCTCTGTCCTCCTAGGCTTCTCTTCACACTGCTCTTCATGCTGCCTCTCCATGAAGCCTCAGCACTGAGACCTGCCAATGTGTGCTTGAATCCAGAAAGAAAAATGTCTGTTGTCTGAACTGGGAAGTTGTTAACAAAACCCTTTCAATTCTTGACAATGTAGTATTTAGTAATTATTTAAATGATTCCATGATGACTTGTCAGTGTTTTTACATCAATACTTACATAATATATATTACACTAATTAAATTTTTAGCCAGCAGTCTTAATATTTTTAAATTGTTAGGGTGGATTGTACTTTAAGCATTAACCTGTGTGAACTGTGATAAGGGCTCACCCAGTCATCCTCCCCCTTTCTTCACACTGTGGATTTACTTCAAGGAGAAAGCTTTTCTACATACAGTGTTAACACCAAGGAATTGCTTTTATTAAATAGTAAGTAAGCATGATCCTGAATTAATTTTGTCTCAGACAAAAGCATCACTGGACAGAAAACCTGTATTACTAATCAATTACAGTGTTTCCTACAACTGTTGGCTAGTGCTTACTTAACTGGGAAAGTGTGAAATGTATAAAACTTACTATGTCCTTCTTCTACAACTAAGGTTTACATAAGGCTTCAGAGAAAGCTTGAAATAAGCATCATAAGTAGTGTGGCCTTTACTTTTGGCTAATTTGTCTTCTTAAGGTAATGCTTTACTCTTCTTTTTCTTTTTCTCTTTTTTTTTTTTTTTAAATAAAGTACAGAGAATGGGAGCTCACTGTAATTAAGGTCAGAGTTTTATCTTCCCAGAAAAAGCATATCATTATCTCCTTGGTAAAAGTAGCAGCCCTCTTGATAAGAGCTCATCTACCTATGGGAGCATCCTGAAATCCTTGTTTCAGCCAGTCTTGATCAATAGGCTACGTAGTGATCAGTGGTAGTTACAATCTTCTCAGACTGGTATCTGTGCAAACAACAAAATCCAACATTCTTACTGAAAGACAGAAGCTATTTTTTTCTTAGTTTTCAAAAACTCGGAGAGCTTGAAAACAGAGTAGTACTTCTACTGTATGTTCTATAACTGATTAGCATAGAGATAGCTGAAAATTACTCTTACAGATATAAATTGGCACATATAAACTGAGCATTCTCTTATGAAGGTCAGAATTTGGATTACTTCTAAGAATCCTTGCTGTATGAGTGGCTACATAGATGGACTGACAACATGGCGACAGTATGAATGTGGAAAGCTACTTAAGTTCCCATTCAGGACAGGGAAAGTTACAAAGGCAGCGAAAGAATTATCTCTAAAGTATCTGTATTTAAGACATACCCCAAAATGCACTTTCTTCTCTTTTGAGTTTCTGGAAAACATCACATGTTCATATGATAAAGGAGGTCTTTTGCACAGGTCACTATTATGTAGTGCATTTTAAACAAATCCTAGTCCTTAAAAATGCTTACTGTTGACTTCTTTTAAATATAGCTGAAATAAAATTTGAAATTATATGCAAAAGATTGGGTCATTCGCAAGTGAAAATTATCTAATCGATATCCTGAATCTGATCTGGTAAATCATATGAAAGTGAGGAGTCATTTAGAATCTGCCAAATAAAAGTTACGTACAGCAAAGCCTATTTTGAACTAGTCCCTTGTATTCCCAACCTAATATTCTCACCAGGGGGGAATTCCATTTCCCTAGACGTACCTGTACACAACTGTTTGCCATGAATCCTGTTATGAAATCAAATCAAATGCAAGTAATTAGCCACAATATTTTACAGTGAGAAAATAATAGTAATATTAGTCAGAGCTGTCTTTTTCCACTCCCAACAAGTAAAAAAGTCAATTCTCACGTACACATCAACTCTACATATAAAAATGCATACATGATATAACAGATTTTTGTAACACTTTGTTTTGAAACCCGCATGGAATTTCATTTTCACAAACAAGTGTTTAGCAACCTCATTTCCCCCACAACAATGAACACTTACTAAATTTCCCACACTCTGTGTGCTTATTCCATCGACACAGAGATGACAGAAAAAATATTCCAAGACACCATTAGCATCAGATTGCTTGCATTAGTTCTAGATACAGTAAGAGCTTAATAACAGTGAGCATGGATCATTGCTTTCTTTAGACTTATTAATATCCTACAGAATTACTACTTTAAACTTGAGTTTATTTTTAATAAATAACCACTTAAGGAACCTACTAGTAAAACTAATGACCCAAATATGGAAAATTAAAGCTATAAGAACTGAAAATTGCACCCAAACCAACCAAATATGAAATCCATCCCCTTAACTTTCATTAAAGCATCTATACATTGCCAAGACTTCGTGTATGAAGGGTTTTTCCCCCGCATTAATCTAGAAGCTTTTCTCCTTCAAATGAAGGATGTCAGCTTTCTCAACACCATATCAGTGCCTCTTCACCTCTATAATTTTACTGCTGGAATAAAGAGTCTTTATTGTTCAGATCTGAACATCTGTGCTACACTGCAAATCAACTGACTCAAGCTTCATCATCTCCAAAACACGCTTGTCTGCATCACACATCTGTAATTAATACAATGCAATTTGAGGACAGAGTCTGAGCAGTGAAGTATTTTTTTTACTCAAAGGAGTACATGAAGAAACCAATATAACCACTTCTGCATCTCATGAATATCATTAAATTCTTACATCTATACAAACACATCAATAAACCACCTCCTTCATCCAAAGAAGTGCTAGATACCGAAGTTATATACAGAAGACATTAAAAGAAAAATAGTACACAGGGAAAATGTTAAATTCACCATAGACAAAAATAGTTAAATTTAACAAGTTAAAAATATAGAGAAGAACTAGCCTGTGAGAAATAGGCTATTTTCACACAATATCAAAACCTCTTAACAGTGTTTTTCATTTACTTCCAACAGACAAGTATACAATCTACATAGAACTTGTAACCCAGTTCTACAGCCACTTACTAATGACATTTTCCTCCATCAATACTTAGTTTTCCACAAACTTCAATTTATATGGACATAGAAGTACTTGTGATATTGTTTTTGACACCTAACTATTTATACAGTTTATTTTCCTTAATAGACCATGAGATTGTTTTATCAGAAGTCCAATAATTAATTGGACTACACTAAGCAACCAACAAGAAAAGAATAAAACGGAATGGTAATTGTAGTCTCATGGAAAACAAACAAAGAAACCAGCCAAAAAACAAACAAACAAAAAAAACCCACAAAAAAAAAAATCAATCAAACAACAAACACACACAACAAAAATCACAACACACTCTAGGCAGTTTCCTAGCAAAAAGAGTCTCCCAAGATAGCAGTAACATTAAACCAACACTGCAAGGGAACACTGGAAGCAAGAGATCAACTTAAGGCAGTGATACAGTATTTCCAAACAAGGTTCAATTAAAACACACCAGGGTTTTAAAATGCAATGTTTTCCCTCTTTTTTCTTTTTTTTTTTAATGAGGGGGGAAGAAAAGCTCTCATATCACAGATGAACCCTCACCTACAACAGCCTAAAGCATTGCAGAAGGCTGCATTTGGTTGCAATTCACGGGATAAGGTCTATTACATACAGCTAACCTGCTATGGTCCATATATCTGGGTCAGGAAATCCAGTCATCACACAGCCATGTTAGCTCAGCCCCTCACAACTAACAGTGCAGCTATTTAAAACTGTCTTTTAGTAAGAAAGCCCGGAAGAAATTATTTGATATGTGAGAATCCCGTGCTTCTATCTCAGCCCGCAAGGACACCGTGTTGGAGCACATAAGCCTTTCAAAAAGCTCTGCAGAACAGACCTTTCTGCGTTAACCACCACCCTGGAATGGTTTCTGTCCCTAGAGCAAGAAAACTATAAAAATTACATGTTCCATTTAGGAAGCCACAAATCCATAATTTTTATGAAGAAAACTTCTCATTAAAGTAGCAACCACAAGTAGCTAACTCACTCCTGAACCAAATTATGTGTTAGCCACAGAGGTCTGAGACATATTTCCTCTTCGCACAACATGGCTACTTCTCACTCCGCCTGATTTGGAAGCAGCAGAGGTGCCACACTGAAGCTGTAATATCCAACCTTCACTTGATATTTATCTCCAGGGCAGAAAATAATTGGATGTCACACCTACTAACTCAATTTCATTCTGCTAATTATTCTTTAGTGATACTTTTTTTTGTTTGTTTTGGTTTGTTTTTTCTCATCTCACCACTGCATTTTGAATAGTAATAATGAAGTCACTGGTAAAATTATTTTGAAGACTATTAATCACATACATACAGTAACTACCCCTCAATATCTCATCAGAAAAAAAAAGCAAGTAAAAACCCCATCAAGTTTCCTAGATTTATATTGTAGCCTTCAGAGAACAAGTGTTAAGACTTCTCTATCTAAAGTTTTACTTTAAAAAAAGCTTAAGACATGGTTATCCCATTCTTACACCACTGCAAAGAACTAAGCAGTGATACAAACAAACAGTGAGCCTATTTCTTGTTCCTGCACCATTCCTTTCCCCAGCGCTGCATAATCTTCTGCACAAGGCAGGTTTTTATTCTTACTCCTCAGTGTAATTCTCCAAGAGTCTCACAAAGGGTGAGCGAGCACCAAAATCTCTAATGTCTTGTTTCTGCTCTTTAGAAAGTATATTTATAGGATAACATATTTATCATTTATGTTCTATGCCCAATATGTATTGAAGTTTTTAGAAGAAAAAATATTACTATTTTGCCAGTTAACCTGGTGATCCAAAGGCTGAGCTGAGAGCAGAGCATATACCATAACAAAGAGGAGATAAATGGTTGTGGCTTGTTGCTGTTTGTTTTAAAGGCAAGTTTTATTGAGAGCCATAAAATAATAAATCTGAACCATTCTAATGACAGTCCAATGTCTCAATGCTGTAGAGCATTTAACATAAACACACAAGTGCTAATCAACTGATGCAACCTTCAACCCCAGAAGGCCTAAAAGACATAAAAGCTAGGAAAATAAGCAGCACTATTGTATAAAAACTTGGTGGTTTGACTATGTGGATTTTCATAAGAACAGGTTCAACAGTTAAGTACATAAGAAACCAGTCAAATGATTTCACAAGTTAGCACACACCAAACAAAACATTCATGCACATTATGATAGATAATACCTAGAGACTTGCAATTACCGTGTGTCATTATCTTTCAGAAAGGTATGACAGGTCAGCAAGATGAAAGGCTCCCCGATGGCCTCTCCTGGATACCACGGTTTGATTTCAGGAGCCTCTGAGCATACCGAGTTGTGGGCAAGCTGTGCAGACCACGGCAGAGGGCAGGCAGCTGAAATTTCTTCACTTACTCCTCCTCCTGTCCCTAGACAGTCTCTCCCTACAGGGCAGTCAGAGGCTGAGCCTTCCCAAGGAAAGCAGGGAGAACATACACAAACAGACCTCAGAGGTGGCATAAAAATTTACCTTTGGCACCAGTAGGATTCCAGAGTATTTGGTGTTACCCAAGAAGCTACAAAGGACTGCTGAACTGAAATCAAACCTAAGAAAGGGGCACTGTAGAGTGGGGTTTGGGGAACTGCTCTACCGGCCCTCTATGCATTTTGTCACACTCCGTATTTACATTTATCCCTTTTAAATGCCTTCACTATTCTAGTTTCTGTTGTAACAAAAACCCAGCTTTCAAAAGTCAGAGTTTTAATAGATTCCCCTTAAAACGCTGGCAGAGTGACAAAAAAATAATACCACAGGCAAACTTTGGCCAACAACATCCCATCACACATTTATACAGGTTCCAGTTATTAAAACATCACTATGATGTTAATATAGGCATAAGAAATAATCTTGTCGCCCCCAAGATTAGTTCAAGAAAGTAACCATTTCATACAAAGTATCTATATGAAAGTACCCTGGAGACTGTACATCAGATACACACCAGCTAAAGGGACTGCTTTGTCAGCAGACAGTCCTGTCTCAGTAAGTCAGTGGCACCCTGCCAGAAAAACACCTGCAAAGTGAACAACCTGCAATATAATATACAATAGAAAAGAATGTGGGGGGGGTGGGGGAAATAACAAAGAAAAAGAAGAGACAGCATTAATTACTTGAACAGCTCAATGACTCTCAAAAGTGGGACAGCATTTATGCCAAGTTAACAGAAGCATTTCTTCCCACTGGCTAATTTCAACATTTTGATCCTGCCATCAAAACAAGTTTTATTTCTACCCAGAGGCTTACTCCCTGTAACCCAATTACTCACATACACAGAGGATGGTATTGCTCAATTCTATAGATCTGGTCCCGAGCACGATGATTTGTGATTCATTTCTTTAAAAACAGCAACACTGCTGAAATGGCTTCTCTTTCTCACAGCTAGGGCAAAATCCATCCTAACACATTTGGGCAGCATCTTTACTTTTTATTACTACATTATGATACACTCTCCCCTGAATTTCACAGCTCTAGCAACACAGAAAACATGGGGATTACCATACTGCATTTGCTCTGTTGATATAATCCAATCTCCCCACACTGGCCTGTACCATATGTATCATAAAATGGTAAGATCTTTGAATACTTTCACCCTTAAAATGAAGTTTCCTTCTACTCTTAAAAAAAAATTATAAAACAAGTCATGAAGGACTGAGTTTTCTCTTCCAAAACACAGGTTGCTGTCAGTTATCTCGTTAGCCGTACAAATAGTCAATTCCCATTTTCAAATCTCCTATACCTATAGGCATTAATGTTCTGCAGCAACACTCACATTTGACATTTCTTCTTTTTAATTTTTATTTCAGAGACTCCAGCACCTAACATTCTTATGCAAAGCAAGACAGAATTTTTTAACCATTTTTAATCATTTACCCATGTAATTCAAGTCTAGTGTTAAACAAATTATACTAGAAATATACTTGAAGCACAACAAAAACATGAAGACATTTTAGTTGCTATTTCAGCAAATTTCACTCAAATTGTGAATCTCATAGAATGAGCATGAATATAAAATGTTTACTACACAACTTCAGAAAACATGCAAAGGTTGTTCTGTTTTGTTTTTTTTTTAGTGTTGTCTAATAACTCCTACAAGTATTCTGTAATTCTTGAAAAGTACAGGGGAGAGGCCTTGTGAAAACTAACTGTTCATTTATCACAATGTTACTCAAAGTTAAGTAAGCAGAATTCTAGTTTTATAATCTTTCTTCATCATTTTAGACACCAAAATTATTAGCCATTGACTCTGGCTAATATTCTTAAAAAATATGAATTCCATAATTTAAGCTAATAACTACTGATGCTGAGGTTTCTATAGTTACTCATGAAAGGGTCACAGCTTTTCTGAAATACATGCACTCTCTAATAATAATCTCCACCACACTACGCTGACAACTTTTAATGATTAATTAGTATAAGACCAAGTTCCCGGTAAAGCACAGAATCCCACGATACACTCGTTACTCACTGAAGCAAGCAAACACAACAACTTGAGAACTCCAAATTCAGCTAAAATCCAGCTAGCCACAGCCTACAGCAGTGGCCCACATGGCAGAGCTCCCAGCATGGCACCACCAGGTAGGGTGATCCCACTTCGGTGATACCTCCATATTCTCCCACCTTTCCTCTAAGACTCCTTCATGGTGCATGATAGTTTGCACTAGCCTCCCTGGAAGTTCCCTGAAGAGATGTCAAATGAAAGCAGTATTTGTACAGTGCAAAGCACTTAGCACAAACTGCTGGACTAATCAGAAATCAAAACTCTATCAGCAGATCAAAGTATGGGACAGTATCTGAGAAAAGACCTAACGCATTAAAACAAAATACAATGCACTTGTACCTCTCTGAATTGCTGCTTTCATGTTGGCATTATGATTTTCTATTTCTTTCTTATATTTTTACTGTCCTCTTCACTGCACAACATAGTGAATAATACAGAAAGGTAATCACCATTAACCACTTCCAGATATATGTTGAGATTTACTTGGGAAGAAAAAGGAGAAGTGTGGAAAATATTTAAGATGATGATTTTTTTAAAAAAAAAATGCATTCAGGCTATAAAACTAACAAAATAATATTTTAAAGCCATGCAGTGCAAGAAGTAACACAACTTTGAATGTTAGTGACCAATTCCGCTCTTTTCACTATACCTCATCTGAGTAAGAGACCACTTTTATCCCCAAAACTCCTGCATGCAATTGCATTTGTGACATAACTGAACTCAATTTTGTGCCAACAAATGTCAGCACTGGAAAACTAAACCCCTTGTTTCTCCATCAGCTAAGAACTTCCACCCCACTGAAAGGGCTTTATCCTTACACATGCCAGATTTCTGCCATCTGGATTAATCCAACCACTGAGGATATATTATAGACTATATATATCTGTGATATAAAGAGTTATAATATATAATACTTTATATTAGACATCCTATATAAAAGTATGTATTTGTGGTTTTATACCTACAGATATATTACGTATATGTAGTATATATGTGTGTGGGTTTAGCTTATGTGTATTATATCTAACATATATAACTGCAAGGAATTACAGCAAGTCAAATATGCTCTCATTTTTGTGTTTTGATACTAGAAATGAAATTATAAAGCTGCAAACAACATAAAAATGCATGCCAGAGCTCAAATATGTGCTACTGTCAACATTCAGAATTTGCCGTTTTGAAAAGGATTGTTAACTGCAGTGAAGCTACATTTACCTTTCACTGGCTATTATGACCTTTCTGGCTTCTCACAAGAAACTGGGGGTGTTTTGTTCGAGTTCTGTTGGGTTTGACAGAGAGGCTGGGGGGGTGGAGCCAGGACTGGGGAGAGGCATTACTCTGTTTTCATTTCTTGAGGTTTTCTGCTCTTTGTTTTGGTTGGTTTGGTATTTTTATAACAGTAGCTTCAAGGAGTGTTAGATTAATATGTTTTTCTTGGTTTACTTCTTAAACTGAAATAAGGAGCTAGTTAAAAAGCTGAAAACGCAACAAAACAACTTTTAACCTGTCAATACAACACCAGTTTTGAAGCCAACAATAGTTAATTCATTTCTTGAATCCTCTGGGATAAAGAGATACGTTCACGTTGCCTATGAATTGCTCTAAATATTAATTTTTTGCTTGCCTACTGGGACTAAATCAAACACAGTTAAAATGGTTACTGTGGTTACAGTGATGGATCAAGAAAAAAAATAGACAAGTTATTTAACCCTCAAAATACAAACGAAAAGCCTACAGAAAACAGCAAAGCACCGTTTGCATTTACACAACAAAGTAAAAATACAGATCCACATTTCATGTAATTTCAGAAAAACAAGGCTCATGACCCAAAATCCCTGAGAAGTTTGGGGGTTTTTTCCAATACTTACAAAATGCAAGATATTTACACATTCCTTTTCAGAACATAGCTATGAATATATTATTACATCATCTTTTAAATCTTTATAAAACAACAACAACAACAACAAAATGTTTTACCAACCAGTGAAGAACTGGAAGAACAATGTCAAAATGGTTATATATTCCACCTAAAAGATAAAGGACGATGTGAGGAGGGACAAGGAACCCATGACAGATATACTTTCTGTGTTAACTTGCTGAAGGCAGAATAGTATTAGCACAATTTCGGAGTGAAATTTTATTGAAATTATGTTGTCACAAAAAAGATCCATCTGAACAGCTCTGCAAATTAAATGCCATTGCTTCTACAAACAGCACTAAAGGATCACACCAGAAACGCACAGCTGTGAAGAGAAGCATAACCCCTCCCCCCCCAACTACCAATCTTGAAACAGTATCCTTTTAAATCAACCAGCAAAATTTAATGGTTCTGTAACAAACTGTAATTAACCACTAAGCCACTCTTAAGGGTGATAAGAGAACAACTTTCTTATCACAGGGCCGTTTTCCCAGCAGTAATGCTAACAAAATCTCTTCTCCAGCTTCCAAAGCTAGCACATGCTGTACCCAGTCGCAAGGGACACATATTCCAAAGCTGCTGAAGTGGTAGCAAACAAAATCAAAACAAGGGATGAGATGAAAACTGACCTCATTTTGAAAAAAAAAAGAAAAAAGTTGTAAGATACTGTAACTATTTTAATAGTAACTGTAGCAATGACATGTTACTGAGGTTGGGTTTTCTCATGCATGCAGACAACCCTGCTACTCCTTGTGAGCCCTATGGCCGCCCTCATCCACAAATCCTAGATAATTCTACATGTTTACTTAACAATAAATCTATTTTGCATTATTTATTTTTCTACCTATTGCAGGGGTTATCCGTCCATCCCTCAAAAACCTTTACAATTCACATCTTTATTAAAATGCAAAAAATTATACACAACCAAAAATTGTGAAGTGGCTTTTTTAAAACTAGCATTTTCATGGTTTATGTGCTCTGTTTTTGCTTTAATTAGCATGGCTCAAGAAGTGGAAATCATCATCCACCGCTTCTCATAGTAGTCTGTGTTAATGAAATAATCATATTCATACTTAGGAAAAAGTTGGGAGTACCACACATCTAATAAACATACAATAAAAATTAAATAACCCAAATACAGACAATCTTATATGTAGAAAAGGATTTTTCCTAAAATGTTAAAAATATCTTCTATTTCATTCTTATTTCAAGGGTATTAAAGTAACAGCCTGTAGAACGTAAGAGTTTCAGCTAACACACATCTGTAGTTTGGCTGACTAACCTTGCAATTTCCATGTGTACATGGAACAAGGCAGTCCAGGGAAACATAAATATTTCAGTAAACTCCACATTTTCTAAATTACATGCATCATCAGTCGTCCAAGGCTGGAACTCCACACTGATTAGAGCAGAGGTTCACTCAGCTCCTACCAAAATTCAGCCTTTCCCTGACATGTAATATTCCAAGTATGTCATCTACTGTCTGATTGTGTTTTATCATCATAACTGTTTGATGCATCATAAGCTTAAAAAAATCTCTATCTGTTCTCAGAAGTTTACCTGCCTCCTTAGTCTTTACTTTTTTGCTCTACAGACCAGCAATGACAAACAAAAAAATAACAAAAACAAAACCCAAAACCAACCAAAACCAAACAAACCAACAATCAAAACAAAACAACCCCCCCCACACCACATTAAATACAAGCTATAAAGGCTGAGGAATTAGACATCAATACTGTGGTTTTTTTATTCCCTGATTATACTGAGCACACATTACTCTAAGACAGCTCCAGATTGCTTTGTTTCTAACATTAATGTGCTTGTTTTGAAGGTGACCCTACCGTCTCTTTTACTATCATCTTACTTAAAGCAAATACTGTATATTAAAATTCAATAAATTATTTCTAGATTGCTAGTTTGGAGGGAGTAACAGATCCAGAAGTGTTTCATAAAGCAATAAAGAAACAGTACTAAATTCCAATAATGTTTATCTCCCTGCAGAAATCTGCCCTGCTGCACTGTTACATCTAAATCATTGATTCTTCCACCTAAGTACCATTTGAAGTTCTCCTGAGAAAAGAACCGGTGTCTTCAAGCAATTTGCAAAGTTCTGGGTCAATCTGTGACAGGACATTTTTTGCATTTTATACAAAGGAAAGGAAAATTCTTAAACCACTTGAGATATTTTGTCTTTTTACTTCTGAGTTCTTATTTATTGTAGCTGTAAATGATGACTAAAGGATAACACTAATATTAAATTATTCACACTGCAGTAACATCTAGTATTCTTACACAATGGATATCATCCGCAGTACTCACCAGCCTGTTCAAATGCCGTTAACCAGCATATCTCCAAGAAGGACAGATGGAGGCATTCATTTTAGACTAGATATTTTACACGTATTGTAACTATTTCTTTCATTATTAGTTTTTCTTCTGCCTCAGGACAACTGTCAAGAGTTCTTTCCACCTCGCACTTCTAGAAGTAAATACAACTTTTCAGTGATTTTATTTTCAACAGAAATGGGAGTCTATGAAAAATGGGAAAATATAAAGGACAACATCACTGCTGTCATTTTGAAGCAGCCCAGCAGCAGTAGAGGGAGAGGAGACTACATGCAAAGTGGCTTTCTGGTCCATCACTAGGGCAAGAAATTCACTACATCACAATAAGAAAACCAAATCTTTCCTTGTCCTGTCCTTCCTCCAGTAACACTGCATTTCAAAGCCCTACATAAAAAAGATAGTGTCCCAGGGAATAGTTAGCTGTTTCATTCAACAGGACAACAGACAAGTTCCACTTTCAATTTTCTCCACAAAGAAGAGAACCTGCAGCTCCAGGTTATCCAAGAGTAAAAGTCCTTTCCATCATAACAATATTTTTTTAATATAAATGCAATATGGAACATTTCCAGGCTTTTCAAAGATGGAAAAATCCTACATGAAACATAAAAGCAGTCAACTACTTGGTCTTACACAGCTACTTAATTGAAAGAGTGGATATTTTAACAAAATTATTTATAAAGCATTAGATAAACAAGTGCTGACTCATTACTCCACTACTGCAAGAGGCTTGGTCTAAACTACCAGGCTTCCCTTTATGATAAATTTAATTGACTGTAAGCAATCCAAGCAACTCGTAAGTGCACACATACAGAGAGATAGCCTAAAAAAAAGAAGGGCACAATTCACAACTCAGCAATTGTAGACAGGTAGGACTGAAGATCGTTACAAAAAAAACAAAACAACAACAAACCAAAAAAAACCCACCTCCTTTGGTGTGCAAAAGCACACCAAATAACTTTGGCCAACATCCTACAATACTGACTCAAGACAAGCAGAAGAATTAGCATGAGAATAATGTAACAGAAGAGCTTTTAAAACTCATTTCATCTAGTTATTTAAAATACGATCCTAGGATCAAATATTTGGGTTTTATAAGCACCTGCATAAAAGTTCTGTTAAACAACAATTTCTCATTCTGTGAAATTTGACATCTCTGTGTTTTCTTGCAAAAGAGGCAGATGTGGAATTCTCAGGCTCTTCTGCCATTACCGTAAGGCTCTACAGGAATAAACTGCTAGCTTGTAGTACAGCAGTAATAGGCTTGAAGCTAAATAAGCCCTATGCTCTTGACATTCATCATTCTACACAAGTGTTTTAAGTCACTTACCTATAAACTGAATCGGAGAAGACTGTAAAAACAAAAAATAAAAATTCCTTTTTAAGCAAGCATTCTTTAGACACGTATCTGCATACATGCTGTGATAAGCTACACAGTATGTTTGTGAGTGGACCGGAGGGGAGGAAAAAAAAAACAACACAAAGAGAGTCAAAGGCTCAATGAAGTCACCAGAACATAAGGGAAACTAAACAGGTAACAGCAGACAAGACCAAGAATGTAATGCTGTTAGCAAACCAGCCAACTCTTCTACCCACAGGCAGTTTGCTACCCTCTATCAGAAACACAAGTTCCCAAAGCTACAATTAAGCCCAACACTTACTAGAAAGACCAGAGCTATGAACTACTACTTTACTGGTAATTTCTAAAGCTTTTGAAAATTAATTTGAAGGATGAAATTAATTATAAGAAACCAAAACATCAGTTAGCTTCTGTAGAGAAGAGATCAAAGACCTTCACTGGCTCACTCAACTTTCCTTCAAAGCTTTTAAGAAATCTCTCTGGCAAATAATCCAAGTTCAGCATAATATAAATCTATTTTAGTAACAAACTCCAACTGAGGATCAAAAGTTACTCCTGGTGACACTTTCAGTTAGGGCTATATTACCAGTGTTGAGTGAGCGGAGTAACAGACTGGATCAGCCCAATATCATGTGATAACCCAAAGGAGTAGCAAGAAGAGAGATCAACTAAAACTAAGGAGTTGAGGAAAAAGAAAAATATTATTTCCGATTCTATAGAGTTTGACATGCCCTTCTTTTCAGTGGCAACCCTTTCTTTCTCTGATCTGCAGATGAAAGGAAAGTGTATATATGGAATGGAAATGCAGGAGGAGGGGGGGAAATGAATCCTCATAAGCAATTTTCTTTAAGCGCCTTTAAGTATTTACCTGAATTGGATGACCGTGTAAGAACCTACTCCATTCTCCAGGGTTGGCAACATACAACAGTGACTCTAAACCAAAAGTACTCACTTTTTTTTATGATAAAGGGAAAATATTAAGTCTAACTCTAGAGAAGAGCTTAACCTACTCAAGACAGCGTAACGACGCTCCACAAGGTTAACTTCAGCACAAAGAAATCAATGTTGTTGCTGGGTTTGCCATTTTGTGTTTCACTGTGTTTGAAGTTTTTTTAAACTGAAAAAGTTCAGGCAAGACAGGGTACTCCTGTGATGTATCCTATCAGTACAACGGATTCCTACACTGCCAGTAACACATCAATTGATAAAGCAAACCTTGCTGGAAAAGTAGTGTTTCCCTCTCTGCCCACTGACACGTTAGAACCGTGGAAACAGTGTATTGCCCACACTGCTGCACAGCCACGGACAGAAAAACCTGCTGTCTCCCTGACAGTTTTCAAGAATGCAATAAACTGCTTTCAAAGTCTCTGAAAGCTCTGAAAGCAGTCAAATGACTTCAACTTTGACAGTGTATCATCATTTGCTGCTGACATCATCAATTCTGATACATACTACTTTGCCTACAGATTAGTGGAAAATAAGTATTCATATTCATTTCCAGCTAATTGCCCAGCTCATTCTATGTGATACAGGAAAGTATGCTCTAGGCAAGTTACAATTTGATTTTTCAAGTTTCCATCAACTTCTCACCCATCCAAAAAAGCCAGGGAATTAGAAAAGTGATTTCATTTTGCTAATCTGGATTACACATAAATTGAGGTGTAACCCCACCTGACAGCTCTCTAGTCCTCACAGTTAGCAGGTAAGCAGCATGTTTTCAAGCTGTCAGAATTTTGCTCCCTGGTGATGTTTGCCCACTGAAATTCGTATTACTTGAGGATGAAGGTAGAGTGACAAAGCTACTCTGAATGACAGAAAATAGAAAATATACAGGAAAGCACTTAACACCCTACCTTACCAAAAGTTATCTGAAAGGCTTTCTGCTTTTCCTGTCTTCTCCTGTTGTTGTGAAGACCCCAACAGAAATACAACAGTATTTCTTAAACTGTTCTCTCATTAAGGCAGCATTACGTATCATACATATTAGTTGGATATCATTCTTCTAGGAATGTTCATATACCTCTAGAATACTGAGGCTATACACAGTTACATATGAAAACTGTCAGTCAAGTTTAAATAAAAGTTATGGTTTTGACCCATCACATATGTTACTTCTGGATTCTTGTGCAACTTCACAGAATCACAGAATATTCATGGCTGGAAAGGACCTCCTAGAGCACCAAGTCCAACCATACCCATAACAACGAAAAAAAAACTAATAAAAAAAACCCACACCTAAATACCCTGACCAAACACATGACTTCAAAACCACAAAATAACCCCCTACATGGCTGCCACTAAAGCATGTCCTGAAGCACCAGGTCTACCCGTTTCTTAAATATCTCCAGGGATGGTGACTCAACCACCTCCCTGGAAAGGCTGTTCCAGTGCCTCACCACTCTTTCTGTAAAGAATTTCTTCATAATATCCAATCTAAACCTCCCTTGATGCAACTTCAGACCATTTCCTCTGGTTCTGTCAGTAGTTACTAAGGAGAAGAGGCCAACACACAGCTCTCTACAACGTCCTTTCAGGTAGTTGTAGAGGGCAATAAGGTTCCCTCTCAGTCTCCTCTTCCCCAAACTCAACACGTTTACTTAACTTGTTTAAAAAGGAAACAAAACAACAATATCTTCCCATTTTGTTATGAAATATTGGTACTTAAGAGACCAAAAAAAGGAAGAACTGGCCATACAAATATACCTAAGATGATAGAGTAACTTTGTAGACAGGAGACAGAAGCTATTCCTAACTGATCACTTAATCCTATTTTAGACACAACTTCCATATGACTTACTCTGAACTTATAAAACAGAGTATTAAAATCATCATATTTGAACTTCATTCTAAAAGTGAAGACTCAAATGTTGAAGGTGAGGGACAAGACTTGTATTAAGAACTACAGCACAGTAGGAAAACTGTCATTCTTAAAACACATGGCATAAAGCAGACGTTTTCCCTAAAAAGATAGATACCAGCACACATCAATCATAGATGGGCTCCACCACCTTCTTCCTCCAACAAGCTTTGCCCTTCATTTCACAGTAAGATAAGTACTCCCCATATTTCTGTTGTCTGAAATACTCCTGATTTTTGTTATATGTGCTTAACACCACAGCCTGCTGTCAGCAGAAATCAAGACAGAACAGAGCAAGTTGTGCCTTCTGCAAGCCTGCTGCTTCTGAAAATAAGTTATTGTGACATGACTCACGTGATTTTTCTTTTTTTTTTTTTCCTTTTCCTTTTCTTAAACTGGCTTATGTGCAAAATTAGACTGATGTTTAAACAGTGTCAGGCTGTCAGAGAGAGAAAACGACAGTGCTACTGTGACATGAAACATGACAAGAAGAAAGATTAATCACTTACTCGAAAGTGAAAAGTTGAATTCAAAACGCATAACCATGTGTCCCAAATTTGTTATAGCAGGTGAAAGACTGAATGCTGATCCCAAGATATGCTTCATAAATTCCATTTAACTGATAAAATTTGTCTATTATAACAGCAAGCATACTTTGAAAACAAAGATGATAGAGCTAAAGGTAAAAAGTTCCCTAGGGCAAAAGCATTTGCTTTGGGGTTAAAATTTATGCACATACACCTGAAACAAGTTAGTTTCATACTCATATTCGAAAAGAATTTCCAAACAGGAAACATTTGTACTGAGAAGAAAGGAGGGGGTAAGAATTCATCTGTAAATAAAGCCAAAATAAAATTTAAAAACAAACTACCTAAAACCCAAGTATTTCATCTGTTTATTCCAACACTTCATTTTAAATCAACTCTACTACAGCAGAATATTCTCCTAACTATTTTTCACTTCCATTTCCATCACATTTCCATTTCTCCCATTGGGCACCTTTCAGAATCATTGCTCGGTATTTGTGCAAGTGGGTCAAGCATTAGTTTATTTATTGGACATGTCTGAAGACTGAAAAGGTTAGTCAGTAGTTAGTGAATAGTCTAACAAAGTCTGCTGGGGAAACAAAAAAAGGAATGAAGTAAAATGTAAACTAATAACATTAAATGTATCCATAATAATGTGGTAACAAGCACAGTTTCATGATTAAAGATTTTTAATTCTTTAAGTGTAGGACATTTTGTTCCTAACCGCAACACACTTGCATTTCTCCACTGGAAAGGTATAAACGCATGGAAATAGAAGGTGATTTTCTCAAAAGCGATGCAGCAGATACCAAATCAAAAATATTTCCCTTTTTAACAGAAGGTTCTTGCCTCATGGCTCAAGCATATCTAACAACTCCTTTATGTGCTCTGTAGTTAAATTACTCTCTGAAAAATAGTTCCCTATCAAACCATTTTTCCTTTCACACATTTCAACCCAATTAAAGACAAGAAAGATTAGTGTGAAAGAGACAGTTAATTTTAGAAAATTTATGCATAGGCCCAAATGTGTTTAATTACTTCACTATTTCCCACATGTAGGAAAATCATTTTTAAGTAGGCTGTAAAACAGTGTTTTAAAAAGTAAAATCAATGACAGGAGCCGTTCAGTACAGAGTTATCAAGTGGATATCAAATTAAAATTTAGCTTCTAAAACACTTATTTCATTTTTCATCAGATTTTTAAAGAAAACTACAAGCCATACTCAAAATTGTTTTCTAATGTGCTTATCATGAGGACACTGTAAAACTCTGAAGAGTTTTAGACACAATGAAACTCTCCTCTCCATTTCCTTCTGTCCTTTTCCTTTCTCCCAAGAAGGAATAACATAGAAACAAACACGGTGCTTGATATAAAACAGGAAAGCCCCAGTTTAGTGCGCCCCTCGTTGTATCGATACAAGGTGGCCGTTCCACTGCCCACACAGACAGTAGGAGAGTAATACAGCAGAGGAGTCTGAGCGAAGTGGTGCACAGAAACCTTGCTTCTCTGTCAGATTCCTACAAAACAGACCAAAGCCATGCATTTACAAAAGCCTTCAAAGACCACTTAAAACCTTACAACTTTAGAACCGTTCACCAACAGAGAGTTGGGAGTTTTCCCTGGGAAAGGAAAAAGAAAAAGAGGAGCAAAAGGAAGAAGAAAGCCAAGCTCAAAGGGGAAAACCAGTAGTTTTTAATAAGGTTTGTTGAACCAGAGACTTAAGAATTGTGATTTGAAAGCTATGCATCCGTGCTTTAGATTTCATATGGAGCCAAATCTCTGAATGTCACAATTCTTAAATTATTTGTACCTGGATAACTCCACATTAACTTTACCAGTTTAATTACCCATTTTCCCACAGTTAAAATATACATGCCATGTATTCTTTTACATGTAAGTCTATGCAATCTTTTGAAGTTGTCTCAATATTGTCAAAAAGGGAAAGAGCACCTTAATAGCTGTTTGACACTTAATAGTTCCCAGTAATTTAAGCCTGGTCAGGGACCTAGAGCACTTCGAGGCCCACTCCTCAGTCACGTATCATCAAGGCTATAGAAAGTCATATTTTGTTCAAAACAATATATAATTACAAAGGAATTATACTGCAAGCCACTGCAGAGTGAGAATGTTTCTCCAAAAACCTGAAGTATATCCAGATAGACAAATGAAGAGATACTACCTTGTTAAAAAAATGTGGTTTAAAAATAAATAAAAAGATAACACTATCTAAAAAATAAAAATTATGTGGTCACACTATTTAACTGTTACACTTATTTACATTTTGCACTGCTAAAAGTTAATCCAGTAACACAACAGAACTCACAGTATTTTTTTAGAAACAGTCTTTTGCAATTAGTAGCTGGGAAGAACAGATCAATGCCGAATTAATAGAAAAGGCAATTTTTGTACAAGTTAAAAGACATGTCTTAAATGCACTAGAAAAAAAAAAAACAAACCTACAACATGAAAGCCCCGAACCTTTTTACAAATTTCTCAATACTAGCAAACTACAAAACAGTAGCTATTAGAAATAATAAAATGTGCTAGATGACTCCAAACCCATAGTTTTCTTTCTTCTCCTGAAAATGTTTAATTGCTTAAAACGCCAGTGCATTTAACATCCTGATTATTATTCCACCACTTAACTCAGTTATCAAGCCTTCTTTTACAAAATTTTCTTTTTTGATACATAGCATTTACAAAACCATTTTAAAAATACAATGCACCATCGTGCTGCCACAAGTAATATATTATCACTAACACAGTGAGCTAATGGCGACTGAAGAGGGCAAGAAGTGTGATTTCACTAGCACTCAAATGCCACACACCAGGTTACAAAGGAGAGGGAGCAGTAATCAGTTGGAAAAGAAGAAATGATGGCCCAAGCTATTCATAAGACACACAATGCAACAGAACAAGCCTTGCCAGACCTTACACACATTTATTACAAGGGGACTTGATCACATAATCAGCACCAGAGCTGATATAGTTCAAATACTTAAAATGATGGGCTAATGTACTCCAGTGAAATCTGTACTCTTACAATATTTAGCACTGCCGATCACCCAGTACCATACGATTACCAACAACAGGTTGCCCACCAGCTGGAGACCCAATAATAAAATACTGTGCCACCCATAGTCATATTGGTGATCTGCAGGTCTTGGGAAGGAAGCAGATAAACAGGAGAATTCCTCTGCAGTGAGTGTGATAACAAGAAGAGACAGTGTCCCAGTGGCACCAGGCACTGCAATCTCTGTTGCACCTTTGTGTAACGGATACAGAAGGCAGAGGCAGGCCAAGAGAGACACACTAACCCCAAAAAAGCTCCATGAAATTATACAGATCCTTTGCACGTGACATTTAACAGGGCATTACTTAGTTGTATCAGCATCAGTGATTCAAACATCACATCTTACCACACCACCAGATAATTCATTCTCTAGGCTAAAGGTGTGAAAGCTCTAGATGGTTTGCTCCTGAAGTGAGCCTCTCCTGGGAGTAAGCTGAAAGCCCATTCTTTGGCCAGATAACCAAAGTCTACAAAGTAGTGGCTCCTACACAGTCTTCTGGAACCTGTAAACTACTCCTCTCTCCTCAGCTCTCTGCATAGCATGCTAGCTGTCTTGCAGCTTCTGTCCTATGGAGATTTTGCTCCCTGGTTTACGAGGTCAGCAACTTGGCCACTCCAGAACAAATGATACCTGATGCTTAGATCTGCCATTATTTCTTGAGCAGATACCGATTACAGTGCCAAATTTCCCAAAATCAGAAACAATCTCTGAAAAGTGCTACCAGCACGAACACGAAGCCATGAAGGTGCACACTTGCCAGCTAAGAGACAGTATATAACAGCTACTTAACACTTGTTAGCAGAACAAGAACCTGCAGCCTCCCTTTGCTGTCAGCAGTGCCCCCATGCATAATGGAAGAGGACTCTGGCACACAGACCCACAGCCTTGCAGCTGTATTTCTGGCTGACGTCCACACACAGTAAATTTTACTATTACAAACACTTCTGAACTGGCTGTGGCAATTTTCAGGTACTGTCTGCCGCTTCTAATTAATTCAGTTCTACACCTACAGTCTTCCATAAAGAATGGGTGACGAGGTTTAATAAATATGTTGTTTGTGAAGTGCCAAAAAAAGAAATTGAAGATATTCCTTATGTGCTCTAGTACTTTGCCAAAATAGAGCAATCTACTCTAAAACTTGGCAATCTCAGCTTGGATAAGCAGTTGTTTACCACTCTGACAGAGGCTCTCAGACTTTGTGTTAGACTTTATTAAAGAAATTGTCTTGTCTGCAATATGTTCAACCAACCAACTATCCTGTATCTAATTTTCCTGGCAAGACAGCAGCTGGAAAAAGGGGAATTAACATGGGGAAAAAAAAAAAAAGAATAGGATTAAGGAATGTGGTTTGCGCATTTGGGAGTTCTCTGGAAAGCATGATTTAAAGGGATTTAGCAATGGTAACAGACCACTCAAAGAGACTAAAGAGACTACAGTTTCAAGAGGACCATCTAATCTTTTAGCCCTTAGCTGCATAAAATAGCAGAAAGTAGGCATATGGTACTAACACAAATTAATTGCAAGAGAAAAAGGACAGTTCTGATTCTCTAAAATGTGTAGGGGCAAGTCTGTGTCTAAATGCATGCACACCCAGAATGAAGAGAGAAAAAGGAAAATGGTTGCAGAGGGAAGTTTTCCAGTGAGTGACCTGAGGAGTTTAGCCCATTCAGCTTCTCCAAAAGTTCAGAGCTGATGGCAAAACAAATATACTTTCTCAAAACAAAAATTTAGACAACACTTATCAAACAACAATCAACACTGAAAGCTGACACCAGACACATTCAAACCAAATGTGAAAAGTAACCCATTTTGAAAAGTGACAGTAACCAGTCCTTTGCCCAGATTAACACATTCTTTTCCAAACCGTAAAATGGGAATTGCCTGGTACCTGCATACTTAAGAGAAGACTGAATATTGGAGGAAGGGCGGCAAAATTGGAAAGCAAGTTCTTGGTGTTGTAAGATTATGATGCAGAGATGGAACACAAAAAAAAAATGTTTACAATCTGCAAAGAGCTAAGTAAGTACTACCACTACTTGCATAATGTAAAAGTGGTTTGGGGTTTTTGCTTGGGGGTTTTTGTTGTTGGGTGGTTGTTTGTTTGTGGATGCAGTACTCCAGGTGGCATCTCCTGAAAGCAGAGTAGAGGGGGGCGAATCATCTCCCTCAACCTGTTGGACACTCTTCATTTGATGCAGGCCCAGGATACATTTGGCTTTCTGGGCTTTCAGTGCAACATTGCTGGTGCATATTCAGTTTTTCATCAACCAACACCCTCAAGTCCGTCTCTACAGGGCTGCTCTCAACCCACTCATTGCTCAACCTGTATTTGTGCTTGGGCACACCTTTTTACCTATTTTTTAAATTTCATATTAAATAAATTGCCAATTAACTATTATTTCTTTTAGGTAAAAATATATATTTAAAACTATTACCTCAAACAGCTTTTTTCTAAATTCTTGAAATTTATTAGTGGAGAAGAGGCTCCCGTTTCATTGCACTGTGACTTTCCTAGATCTGATCTGATACTGTCTGCACTTACATCAATCACTTTTGAAATCCTGAGTCATTCCTCGTGAGAAAAACCTTAGATTCCTCTGCCTAACCCAAGATGAACTGAGACAAAGAAAATATCTGCTTTCATCCTTAAATAGCAGGGATATTCTACTCACTACCCTCTCCACACAAGGCAAAGTTCTGTATCTTGTTACTAATTTCCCATAGAAAGTACAGTAAATTGCACAGGTATGCACCAGAACAAGCAGTATTTAGCCTTGCTTGGACATGGACCCAGTTAGAACTACAGGTCTAATTTTGATCAAGACCCCAGTGTTCACTGGAACAGGTGGCCTGGCCATACTGTAGTATATTAGCATTACTGCTTCCTTAAGCTGAACAGCATCAATTCCCAGTTACATATTATATCTAGTCCTTCAAAACATGTTTAAGCACTTGAAGAACTTTCCAGACCTAAAGGTATTTGCTAGAGATTTTTAAATTACACCTTCTAACAAATGGAATTAATTCTAGTAGTCTATATTCTATGTATAGAAGTAGTCTGTACACTCTAGACTACCCAATGCCTGGGATAACTTAAGACAAACATAAAAGAAGAATGGGAGCTAGGTCAGATGGGAAACGTAATGTGCACTGCTGACTATTACGAACAACAAGCAACAGACATCACAATCACAGAGGGCTAAAAGATGCTTTTGTTTTTTGGGGGGGAGATGAGAAATCTAGTGTTTTCCTTTTTAAATATTTTGTTCTGAAAGTGCAAATGTTAGAAATAAACAGTTCATCACCTCTAACAGATAGTTCAATTTTCTCTATATCAGATACAGTCAATAACATGTCTTCCATTAACTGAATAAAACTATTTTCCACTATCTCAAAATGTACTACAGAACACATTCACCAGGCAACTATGATAGTGTTTATAACGTGTTTGCAGTACAATTCTGGTTTGGTTTTTTGTTCTTGTTGTTTCTTAAGAGTAAGGAACATACTGGGGAAAATGCCAAGTACTGGAAGTCCCAGTAACACTCACTGTTTACAGTGCATTCAAATGTTAACATAAGATAAAGATACTTCAAATGCTGTTTGTTATTTTTTCTCACTTTTACCTTATATGACTTAGAGATATTTAAAGTATGTTTATATTCTCAGCTATCCTCGACAGAGTGGCTTCTGTTATTAATTTAACAGCCAACAGAAAAAAAAAATAGTTGGAACCATTTATGTGCTTTACACATTTGGGACAATAGCAAAATTTACTGAACTACCCATTTTATTAGTTTTTACTTTTAAAGTAATAAGCCAGAAAAAACACCTCTGACTTGAATTTCCAGAAGAGTTTCACAGCATATGTTTCTCTATGTATTAATACAAGGATAAAGGACTAAATTATGTGCCATGCTTTGGCTACCAGGAAGCTGGACATAGTCATCCCCACCTCATCTCTTCACCAGCCAGGTAGATCTGCTACATTTGCTCACATTAACTTTTAAGCCCTGCTCTGGCATCACAAAACAGTTAAAGTAGACAAGCAAATAACCCACAAACCCCTTATAGCTAATGTTTATAAAGATCCAGATCATTCTGAGCCATTTGATATAACTCTCCCAACACCTGAAGGCAAGCATGTACAGTTTTGGTTTTGAAACAGCTATTGATCAATTAAGTATCACAGCACAAGCATATTCTTTTCAGTCAGCCTACAATCTGTATTTCCAGCTCTTATGTTACTTTTTAAACCTCTAAACTGTAAATTGCTTATATCTTCATTAGCTTTAATGCAAAGCTGGGGTTCCAAATGCTGCAATTATCAGGTTTTCCTCTCCTGTATGTGGCCAATCGTCACGGTTTAGGGTCAGGGTGGCCCCTTAGACCTGTAACAGGCATTCTCTGTCAACCCCTCTCCCTCCCCAAAGGGGAAGGGAAAAGGAATAAGGGAGAGAGACTTAGCCATTAGAAAAGGAAACTAGAACAGCTTTAATGAGAAAAATAATAATAAAATAGAATATGTAGAAATATATACAAAACCAGTACCGAACCCAACCCCTGATGGTAATTACATCACTGTCACCACTGATACTGAGGAGCAGGCACCAGGACAGTCGCAGACTGGGCCACACAGCAGACGGGAGCTGTGTTCAGGAGCTGGATTCTGGTACCGGGTTCAGGAACACACCGACTGGGATCAAAGGCAGAATGGACAGAGTCCTCCTTGGATGCTCCGAGGAAGGAACTGAAAGAGGACCTGAGCCAAGGCGGGCAAAGCTGGCATAGCAGTCCAAAAGGGGAGAAGAGCCCGGAAGCCCCCGGAAAGAGGGTGAGCAAGCAAGCAAGCAATCAAGCTAGCAAGCAAACAAAACCAAAACTAGCAAGCTAACAAAAAACAACAGACCCTCCAGATCCCTCTGCTTTATACCCAATATGATGTATATGGGATGGAATACCTCTGTCAGTTTGGGGTCACCTGCTTTGTCCACTCCTCCCTGCAGGTGCAGCCTTTCACTTTCCTGCACCCCCCAATGTGGTACACAAGATCCTTGGTCTACACACCAACCCTTGGTAGTCACTCTAACCATGGGTTGTTATCACTGCCAGCAGCAGAAACTGTCTGGGAAAAGAGGCTGCTAACTTCGGACAGTGCAGTTAGTTAGAAGTACTGAGCTGAAAAGTAAAATCACTGAACAAAATTAGTTCTGTTCTCACTCAAACCAGGACACAAATCATCAAGTTTTCTAAACTTTGAAGCAGCATAGCTATGCTGATTAGCTACAGAACCTTTTATGCTGCACCATGATCCTTTTCACACTTTTTTCTTTTTGTCCAAGGAGGTGAAAACCAACTCTTCTTTGGTACTTTTAACATCATGAAAAAGAGCTTGTTGGTTGCCAATCTCCATTTAGATGAAGCGGTATACAGATTTTAAAAACAAACAGACAAAACAAACAAACAAAACCAAAACCAAACACAACATCCCCCAATATCATCCCACACACTTATCCAAAAATCTCATCCCAAGACCTCCTTTAAGAACCATACCTGTGAAGCACAATGAGAGATGCTACTCAACAGGCACCTTCTCCTAGGGAAGCAGAGAGACTCCCACTTCAGCAAAGTGGGTACAAGAGTAACAGTCCAGAGTAGGAAGGTACGTGAAGTGGTACAGAACAGTTCTTTAAAATCTTAATTTAACATGTAATAAGTATTTATTCATATATTCCCTGCTAGCAACAAACAGATTTTTTTTTTTGAACAGAGGACAATGATATAAAGTAGACTAAAATAATAGCTAAAGCCACAACTTGTGAGCTACTGCAGCAAGGAGGGCCCAGTTCAACAACATAGAGTGCAGTCAAAGGAGTGAAAGATGGTCTTAATTTCCCAAGGATGATTTTTGTCCCATTCTGGTGTCTTATTTGCTAGTAACACACTTTAAAACTAATGTTCTTTGAAACTAATGTTCTTGCTATTGTGATTGCAAGCAAAGAACAAGAGCATCAGCTCCTTATATACCAAACTAACATGACCACTTTGTGAACACTAGCAGCACCTTCGCCCTAACCAAAACAACTACTCTCATCTTTTTTGGAAGGCAGAGAGTCCACAAAGGGAATTACTTTGGGAAGCTGTTCTGTCAAAAAACAATGAAGTTTTATGTTTGTGTCAGAGTAGTTTTAAACGCAGCTCAGTTCCTATGCATTTCAAAGGGTAAGAGCAGCAGGACTGGGTGGAGACAGACAACATTACCTCTTTTGAAATTAAGTGCAAAAGTAGGCCAGCTCAAGGCTTCCAGGAAACCACAGCCAAAACAAAACTAAGCCTAAGAAATATTCATTGCCTTTTAATGGCCTTACTGGAAGCAGAGCCTTCATGCACTTAAGTAAAAGCCCATTTTCCAGAGACAAAGGCAACCTACCAGGCTACATAAGCACAGCTGCACACAACTGCTGCCATCTTCTCTTTCACATGGTAAGACCAGGACAGCATCCTAAAATGATTCTAGGGAAATGGGAATGTGAATCACTCATGTAAGATAGCAAAGAGACTTTAAAGCATAGATACAAATCCTTTGCTGTATCTCAAGCCAGCTTTATGAGGGCTGGAAGGAGCAGGAAAGGTTTCTGAAGAAGGGATTCCGAACACAAAAATGCCGTATCTTTGTAGACTTTCATCTTCACAAAAGTAAAAAATACACTTCAGAGGAGGGGAAAAACCCATACAAAAAAAAGCACCAAAAAAACCACCACAACCACCCACCTTTGCTGAAGTGCATTTCATATTTGATTTCTTAGATTAATGCTACTGTCTCCAAATGAATTTATTTTTCCACTTTGTTTTTTCTAGACTCTCTAGAATTTTAGCTATGAAGGTGCTACTTGAAGTGTCATTAACTGAATGCTGCTACTGTACAGAGTAACACTACTATACAGCATAAGAAAATAGAAGCTGTCATCTAAAAGAAGTTAAAATTCTTCACCCTTTTACTCATCAATTACTATAGCTAGTTGGCAGGCAGAGGGGCCAGAAATAACAACTGCAGTTCTATACAAGGATTATACAAGGATTATAAGAAGAGCCAGTAGGTAGGTTTAGCTTCATATTGATCTGAAAACTTGAAATTAAATACACCACACATGGTGATCAAAGGCCTCACATCATACTTTTCATACCTACCTTCAGCACTTTGGCTTCCATATCACAAGCATACAGCAAAGCATCTTAAGACACCTACTTCCTGTTGCTATATTGTTTGTTCATCTCACTATTGCTATGCTATACTGACCTGTGGGAACTTCTTGATCATACAGGGTTTTTTCCTTGCAGCTTTGATTGCTGTGGGGTAGATATTAGATATAAATGAAACTTCAGGAAAACCTTCCTTAGAAGCTGAACATAATGTCAGAAGAAGAAACATGCTATCTAAGAAAAACTTTTCAGTGTTAATATAAAATGCATTATCACCATATGAAAGACTACTCAGATTTCAAACATGTAAAACACTAAGATCAGGAAGATCTCAGTACTCTGAAATTCAGTTCTTTGATTTCTTATCAGCCAGTAATCTGTGTATTCCCAGGAAGGCAAGCAATCACAACTTGAAAGTGCCATGAATATGACCTGGGTCAAGCTAAACCAAGCAGTTTAAGCTCAGGACCTCCCTCCCAACACCTCCCAAGTAAAAAAACTCCAAGGCAGGAATCAAGGCGATTGTGATTGTATGTGAAAATCAGGTTCGTGACCTCCTGAGGAACCTGAACGTACATAAGTCTATGGGACCTGATGAGATGCATCCCAGAGTTCTGAGTGAGCTGGCAGATGTAGTCTCCAAGTCACTCTCAACAATATTTGAGAAGTCCTGGCAGTCAGGTGAAGTCCCTAGTGACTGGAAGAAGGGACATGTTACACCTATCATTAAAAATGGTAGAAAGGAGGACCCTGGGAACTACTGACCCATCAGCCTCACCTCTGCGCCTGGGAAGATCATGGAGCAGGTTCTCCTAGAAGGTCTGGTAAGGCACATGGAGGACAGGGAGGTGATCAAGGACA
>JANHFX010028883.1:0-28336 GCA_027560015.1 Chloroceryle amazona
ACCAGTTATCCTCATGGTATTCAGTCCCCTGAGCTGGAAGATAGGGATGGAGATCAGAATAATCCCCTCACAATCCAAGAAATAGTAGTGAAAGACCTTCTAAGCCAACTGGGCACCCCTAAGTCTATGGGGCTGAATGGGATCACCCAAGAGTGCTGAAGGAGCTGTCAGAGGAACTTGCCAAGCCTCTCCCCATCATTTATCATCAATCCTGGTCAACTGAGGAGGTCCTGGATGACTGCAGACTTGGCAGCATGACACCCATCTACAAGAAGGACAGAAAAGGAGCTGGAGAACTACAGGCCTGTCAGCCTGACCTCGGCACTGTGGAAAATTATGGAACAGTTCATCTTGGGGATGATCATGCAGCAAGTGCAGAACAACAGGGGGATCAGGCCCAGCCAACATGGGTTCATGAAGGGCAAGTGCTGTTTAACCAACCTGATCTCCTTCTATGATCAGGTGACTTGCCTAGTGTATGAGGGAAAAGCAGTGGATGTTGTCTACCTGGACTTCAGTAAAGCATTTGACACCATTTCCCACAGCATTCTGCTGGAGAATCTGGCAGCTCATGGCTTGGACAGGTGGACCCTTCGCTGGGTTAGAAACTGGCTGGATGGCTGAGTCCAGAGAATGGTGGTAAAGGGAGTTAAATCCAGCTGGCGACTTCTCATAAGTGGTGTCCCTCAGGTCTTGTTTAATATCTTTATCAATGACCTGGATAAGGGGATCGAATGCACCCTTGGTAAATTTGCAGATCACATGAAATTAAGTGGGAGTGTTGATCTGCTCTTGGGTAGGAAGGCTCTGGAGAGGGATTTGGACAGGCTGGAGTGATGGGCTGAAGTCAGTTGTATGAGGTTTAACAAAGCCAAGTTCCAGGTCATGCACTTTGGTCACAACAACCACAGGCAGCACTACAGACTTGGGGAGTAGATGGAAAGCTGCCTGGCAGAAAAGGACCTGGGGATGTTGGTTGACAGCCTGCTGAACTTGAGCCAGCAGTGAGCCCAGGTGTCCAAGAAGGCTAATGTCATTCTGGACTGTATCAGAAACAGCATGACCAGGAGGAGTAGGGAGGTGATCGTGCCCCTGTACTCAGCATTTCTGAGACCACACCTTGAGTACTGTGACCAGTTTTGGGCACCACAGTACAAGAAGGACATTGAGGTGCTCAAGCAGGTCCAGAGAAGGGTAACAAAGCAGGTGAGGGGTCTGGGAAGCATGCCTGATGAGGAGTGGCTGAGGGAACTGGGGTTGTTTAGTCTAGAGAAGAGGAGACTGACAGGAGACCTTATTGCCCTCTACAGCTACCTAAAAGGAGGTTGTAGTGAGGTGGGTGTTGGTCTCTTCTCCCAAATTACTAATGATAAAAGGAGAGGAAATGGCCTCACATTGTGTCCAGGGAGGTTTAGATTAGATATTAGGAAGAAATTCTTTATTGAGTGAGAGGTTAGGCACTGGAACAGGCTGCCCAGGGAGGTGGTGGGGTCGCCATCCCTGGAGGTGTTTAAGAACCAAGTAGACGTAGCACTTGCAGCTATGGTCTAGTGGATAGATAGACGTTAGGATGAAGGTTGGACTTGATGATCCTAGAGGTCCTTTCCAACCGTAATGATTCTATGATTCTATGATTAAATCAAGACCACTTAGCTAATATCCTCCACAAGGACCTCAGCTGCAGATTGACTGAAACTTCAGACAAATGACTGACATTACAACTCAGCAATTACTCCTGTATTACGTGTTGTATTTCTGAAAACACCATTAAAATGAAAAACTGTTCAAAGAAAATCAAAACACCAGTCAAATATCTTTTAGGATTTTAAAGGGATCCAGCTTTCATTTTTCCCTTAGATAATTTTACCATTGCCTGCAGACAATGGCATATTGTTGGAACATTTTTTTGAAGCTCAGTGCACATAGTGTGAGTCACGCAAAACTCTCGCTTTTCTTCCAGGTAATTATATTATTCACATAACATTCAGCCAATGTCACTTACTGATTGATGCCATACATTAGGGGAACTACAGACCTATCAGTCTGACCTTAATGCAAGAGATGGTTATGAAGCAGACTATTGAGTGTCATCATGCAACACATACATGACAACCAGGTGATGAGGCCCAGTCATCATGGGTTCATGAAAGGCAGGTCCTTCTTGACTATCCTGATCTCCTGTGACAAGGTGACCTACTTAGGGGATGAGTGAAACACTGTGGATGTGGTTTATCTGGAGTTTTTACACTGTTTCCCACAGCATTCCCCTGGAGAAACTGGCTGCTCACAGCTGAAATGGGTGCACTCTTTCCTGGCTAAAACACTGTCTGGATAGTCAGGCCCAAAGATTTGTAGCAAATGGAGTTAAATCCAATTGCTGGCCACTCATAAATTATGTGAGGGCTGAGTATTAGCCAGTTCTGTTTAATATCTTTATCAGTGATCTGCATGAGGGGATTGAGGCACCCCCAGTAAGTTTGCAGATAACACCAAGTTGGGCAAGAGTTTTGATCTCCTTGAGGGTAGGAAGGATCTACAGCTGGATCTGGTCAGGCTGGATAGATAGACCAAGGCCAGATGTAGCAGGTTCAACAAGACCACGTGACAGGTCATGCACATGGGTCACAACAACCTCCTGCAATTCTACAGGCTTGGGGAAGAGAGGCTGGAAACTGCCCAGCAGGAAAGGACATAGGGGTGTTGGTCAACAGTCAGTTGAAGATGATCCATCATGTGTGCAGGTGGCCAAGAAGATCACCAGCATCCTGGTGATCACCACCTTGTATCACCACTAGAGTGGCCAAGAGGACTAGGGCAGGATCATCCCCCTGTCTCGGCACTTCTCACTCAAAGAAGGACATTGAGGGGCTGGAGCGTGTCCAGAGAAGGGTAATGAAGCTGGTGAAGGGTCTAGAGAACAAGTCTCATGAGGAGCAGCTGAGGGACCTGAAATTGTTTAGCCTGTAGAAAAGGAGGCTCAGGAGAGACCTTCTCACTCTTGACACCTCCCTGTTAGGAGGTTGGAATGAGGTGTGGGTTGGTCTCTTATCCCAAATAACAAGCAATAGGACAAGAGGAAATGGTCTCGAGTTGTGCCATGAGGAGGTTTATGTTACACCTGGGTTAACAATTTCTCCCCACAAGGCTGTCAAGGCCTGGCCCAGGCTGCCCAGTGAGTCCTCATCCATGGAGGGGTTTCAAAGCCATGGAGATGTGGTGCTGAGGGACATGGTTTAGTGGTGACCTGACAGTGCTGGGTTAATGATTGGACTCAATGATCTTAAAGGTCTTTTCCAACCTAAATGATTCTATGATTCTATTTCCTTTATTCCACTGTATTAGGTCTATTTTTCTTTAATTTCTAAATTATTCAGCTGAACTAGTATTTGGTTTTCTAACTACTCTATGCAAACTTGGATACACTACTCCTAATTCCTTTCTTTCATTATTCACCGTATGTAAGATAGACTCCTTGGTCTGTCACCACAAAAAAAAACAAACACTTATTAACTCTGTCATAGAACCTCGTATTTTCCCACTTCATTTTATGTCAAAGTTCGGTGTGAGTTATGTGAGAAAAATTCCTGTTTACTCTCATAGGGACAGAATTTCAGTCTCTGACTTTAAGCTCCTCAAGTGCACATTAAAATTAATAAGAGGCTTTGCTCAAAATGTAATATAATTTTCTTCTTCTCTTCAGGTGTAATAAATTCTTGGTACATTATTCCCCACCACATTGTTCTGTACACATTCACAGTGTTCTTTTACCCTTAATCAGTTTTATTTAATCATTTGTAATCTCATCATGTTAATGGGGAACTAGTGACAAAGGCTGCTTATCTTGAGCATTTGCTTCTTGTTTATAGAAGTTAATAAATAAATTAAAACATTTAGCTTCTGAGGGAGGGTTGAAAGAGCTCTCCAGTTATTCTTTCAATGACACTGTAAACATTATTATTTGATTTGGAAAATTATATTTACTGGCTTGATGTGTAGTTTTCCCAAACACTGTGATACAGAACTTCCGACTTCCAAACCTAGTGAAACCAGTAAGAATCTTCTTAGTTACTTCAGTGACCTTCTAATCACAGTAGGATGCCTGAAATATCTGTGCCTTCACCATCATGCAAAATTATGTGATAAGCTATAAAGAAAAGATTTTGGTGAATCATGCACTAGAAATCACAACTTTACTTTAGAAATGAAGTGGCATTTAATTTAACAAAATACAATGTTTGGTAAGTATAGGATACTTCTTATCAAATTATATAATGAACTACAGGTCCCTGGAAATTCTTAGATGTTTTAAAAAAAATCTTTTGTTTATTAATATTGAGTCATTGAAATCAACCTATCAAAAGCAGCACAAACTCACAAAAGAAATTCTATGACCAGGATAGAATTGCTATAAAATGTAAATGTTACTGATTGTCCTGTTAATTAAATACCTCATCTTTATGGGAAATCAACCATCAAGCCTCTTCTCTGACTTTTGCAGAATAGAACACTGAGCCAGGTAACCCATACTACTCATCTATTCCTGCCCTTTAGTTGTGAACCCCTAAACTGGCTCCCCAATATACTGAGCTTTCAGTGTCACCTTTCTGGTCACATGAACCACGTCTCTTGTGTGGATGAACATGTCTCTCCATCCCTACTCAATTTGTTTAGTCATATACATCAATGTGAATGTGCTTAGTTTGGTGTTACAATATTCCACAAATTTTCTCAATTCTTAAAATTGACTGGGAAAAAGATTGTGAACTAATTATAGTTTAATAACAGCTCTGGCTCCACTTTCTTACTTTCCAGCATTTTCCTGCTCTACTACAAGAAGATCGGGCTGCTGTTGCTGGATGACGAGACTTTTGTGGGTGAACCTTCTGTTGCATAGGATGCACTAAAGCAATTGGCTGCCATACTTTCCGCTAGAATGCTTGCAGGGTGAAGAAAGTCTGACATATGATCTCACATTTACACAAGCATGATAAAAAATAGGATAAATCTGTGGAAGTTAATGTATCAGTTAACATCAGCCAAGTTTCTGATGAGAATCATCTTAATGAGAAATATAAATCTCCGTGGGTTTGGTAGGTGAAATAATTCTACGTGAAGTTGTACTGCATTACCTCTTTATGGAATCCTCTCCAATTCATAATCTAAAGTGTATTTAAAATATTTTGCATTTCTTATTGCAAAATAAAAAGAAAAAGTTTTCACAACAGCACTTGCAAGTTTAATCCAAAGCATGTGCTTACTCTTGTTCACTACACTGTAACATTAAATGTAAGAACAAAGCAGTATGGTCACTCTCTGTAATGGCTGCAGCGAGTATTTAATCATGATATGACACTTTTACCTCCTTCTCTGCCTCACTAAGTGCTTAACATCTGTTGTACATCAGATGGATCAGTAACAGATGATGAGTACTCAGTGAGGCAGATGCTAAGTAAAAAAATGAAGACAATTTAACAAGAAGTGTATAGGCAGTAAAAGACCCATTACCTATTTTTCCTTTCTTTGGAGGCTGAATCCAGTGTAAATCTATAAGACATAAACACAAAGTGCACTTACAGGCATCTCTAAAATGTCCTACTCTTGATCCTGTGGGATCACCTCTCGGGAAGGACAACTAAGACTCCAAGTATGTTGTTTCTCTGCTGTGATTCATAACAGGAACATTAATTGCTGCTAAACTTGATAATAGTCTTTAGGTGAATGCATTTTTCTTCTGTGAATCAGGATGAAACTAGCAACCGCACACTCACCAAAAGACCATTGAATTATTAGGAGAAAGAATGTTTTTAGTTTATTCAGCCTCAGCAAATTGAAGCAGTGCTATAACCACTGCTCAAACACATCTGAAATTATTTTCCTATGGCTCATGTTACAGGTATGTCAGTGAGACTCTCAAGAACAGATGCAAGTCCTACTCAAAAAGTTGATAAACAGGAGCAGCGCAGCTGTTCTGAGCTCACATCTTACAATTTCACAGCCGGCTCCACCTGAGCCAGGTACTTCAAAGCTGATCTAAAGGCCTGAGCTGGCTAGGTGGACCACAGTGGCCACAAAGTAAGCATACTGTGAAGTAGAGGAAGAATGTGATACTTTCCTAAATTAACGAAAGAAAAGCCCCTACCTAGAGGAATGCCTTTGCTAAAAATTCCATTAACATACACAGAAAAGATATTAATTAGCTACAATATTTTAATGACAATGCTGTTTCCATATGCTAAAATGGCTTCCAGCATAGAAGTGGATGGAGTAACTAAAGGAATCTAGCTCAGTCTGAGATTCTTTTGTGATGGCTATACTGCTAGAAAGGGACTGGATGAACCAGAAGGCTGATTCTGTCATTAATAATAATCTAAACTGAATCCATGCTGATTTATGGAAGTAAAATACCTTGTTCTCCCCTGTTAGTCATATTTAAGGAGAATCTTTGCAGATCCTCCATCCCTTGTGCTACCATTCCGCAGTTGTTGCCCCCCCCCCCCCCTTCTTAAGGCTGATACTTTCTATTTTAAAAACAATAATGCATTCCATTTATAAATTCCACATAGTCTTTGTATTATGAGAAGCAGAGGAATTCATATGCTATATTACATGATATAAACCCTTCATGAACAAAACTGCTGCGATTTACATTATATTGCAAACTAAACAATATTTTGACATTAAAATATGTAGTATTTCAGAGGATATTTCTACTTAGTGGGTTATAAATCTATACACAATGATTTGTAGCTTTAACTATGCTAATTCTCAACCTATGTTTCTTACAGCAAAATTTTTCTAGTCTGAAAAACTTCCACCACACACACCAAATAATGGTTATAGGAAAAACATTTTAAGATAACATGTACACCATTTTTTGACACAGGTATAATCATAATGACCATTGTGCTATATTGAAGTATGAATCAAACTGGTTTGTGGTACCAGCTATTTATTTAAAGAGCTTCAAATCAGAGACAAGCTTTGAGAACTTCTACTAATGATCCATAGTGCAGCAGGGACAAAGGAAATACCAGTCAAATTAATTAATGGTGTCAAAAGCAGAATGAAAGGAATCAGAGGTGTTAGGAAAAATAAAAGTTTTCATGTACAGGAGGAAGGAAGATGACACCACCACCACACACACATACTCCTCCAAAACAAAACAAAAATAAGTTAATAAAAAATTAAAAAATCCCCAAACAAAGCAACCCATGCACACCCATCTGCTGTGTATCTGTGTATGTGTGTGCTTGTGTTAGTAGTGTTAGATGAGTGTAAAACTCATCTTGGACCACAGCTTATCCATGAACTCAGTAGAATTTTAACTGAACTTTTCTGAATCTAAAAAATCAAATTCTAAAAAGCTTTTATAGATATTTCAGTGTTACTGAGATTAATATGCCCCTGTAAGGCACTGGAAAAATAACAACCAGCTTACTGTAACATGATCATCTTTCTTTGAGTGAAAGAAAGCTGAGGATGTGTCATAAAATTGGGCAAACTGAAAGGAGATGACCACCCCCTCTCTACAGAGCAGCCCAGGGTGCCATTGGCTTCTGGGCTGTGAGCGCCTAGTGCTGGGTCATGTCCAGCTTTTCATCCACCAACACCCCCAAGTCCTTTTCGGCAGGACTGCTTTCCATCCCCTATATCCCCTGTATTGATACTGAGTATTTCCCTGAACTAGTGCTAGCCTTTCCCTCCTAGATCGATTAATTAACTTTGAAAGATTTTCACATTAATATAACTTGAGCAATGGCCACCTGAAGCTCTTTGCTCTATATTCAACTGCCCATAAGGCAGACATAACAACAAACTGAAGGGAAGGAACACTCTGCCTTAGAAAAAGGAGAAAAATTAAATTATATTTTGAAAATGAAAATGTCTTCCACTGAATAATGTGAGATGGAAGTATAAATTTAGCTAATTTAGGGGTATCTTTGGATCTTAAAATACACATAGCTATGAAGCAGTTGTAGGATAATTATAAGAACAAGGCTTCATTAGATTGCTTGTATATGCTGTTTTAAGCCTAATTTGAATACTTAACCAGTAGGAGGGAGACAGTAAGGGTTACTAAGACCAACAGATTCCCTTGTCAATATACAGTTAGGCCAAATGCATAAGTTCAAAGAAATGAAATGCATTTGCTACAATACCAAAATGTATCAGCAGCTCTAGTTTGCAGTGGAAATTCTAGAATCAATATAAAAAATAACCTTGACTGAAAGTTCTTCATATGTAGTGCAGCAGATCACAAAAACTGTTGAAAAACATACAGGATACTCTATGTTTTAATGTTGCATTTCAGATAGGAGGAAGTATCATCCAGGTTCTTGGTGTATTTTATTCAGAACAGGAATAAACCAGAAAGTTCAGAGACTGGAGATAACTTCTCAGACAGAAGCTTTCAGCTGTTTTGTAGGATAATTAGAAGTCATGTGAAAAGGTAATTCGCAGGGTGGCTCTAAACGATGATAAAAGTGCAAAAGAAACCTGTGCTGACAAAAGCATTCAGAGTTTTAATTTGGATATGGTAAAGCATTTAGTGTCAGAAAAATCAGCCTTCAACTGTGTGTTTTTCTGGAATTAAACCTCATCTACAGGTAAAATCATAGCCTCATGAATAGATAGTAGCAGAAAGGCACATCCATGATTACACTTGTGAAACTGATAAAAGCCCATTATGGTTTCCTGTATTTCTACTGGTTTTGGGACCATACCTCTATTCCTAATTTAGGCATTCTTATTTCCAGATATAAAAAAAAAATAAAAAAAATTAAAAAAATCCTGCAAAATTTGTTACAGTAATAATTACAGAGGTAGAGAAAATCTGGATTCTATTCCTGGCTCCTTCATAGTCTTTCTGTATGACCATGACTATGGACAAGTCACTTGCTCTTTTCCTTTGATAATGAACTTATTTTTTTTCTCACTGTTTGCCTATTTAGATTATAAATTTAGCTGCCTCTAGATGCCACTGTAATATAAACAGCAATGATGTGTCATTTTCTTCTGCACTTTAGAATCAGAAGTAAGCACCAAAGCAAGAATCTCTGAGTAAAGAGTAATGGTTTTAATTAAAGAATCCAAAACTCAGTTCTGTATTCATACCTCACTTATCATAATATTAAACAAAATAAAATAAAATAAGATTCTGAGATCAGTGTGCTTTTTCCCTCTCATTATAATAACTGAAAGTAGCTTTAAATAACTGTGATTTTGAGCAAACCCTTAAAGTTTGAATGCAGGCACAAAATATGTTATGGAAAAGGGTTTGGTTTTCTGCCATGTTATGTTTCAATTGATTTAAAGACACCAGTAAACTTCTGAAGGAAAATTAAAGGTTGTCTAGAAAAGTTGTTTCATGATTTGTATCACTTAATAACATGTAATTCTTGTGATGTCACTTGTGTAACAGTCATAAATGGGGAAACTATTAATATAACTGGCCAGATGTTGCATGTATATAATATAAATTAGGACACAGCATAGTGATGATGTTTTTAAGCAATTACCAAGTAATTGCCTCTCTTTTGGCATGTCTTCCTTAAATAAACAAGTGCACAGCCTGAAATGTAATGTATAAGTTGATAGAAAGGCTGACATTGGCCCAACAAAAGAATAATTTTCTGCACATCAATCTGCAGAAATAGGAAAATTAGTGTAAATAACTAGAATAAGGAACCTAAGTGTCACCTTAGGAATTGATGAAAATTTCTTTTGGAATATATACAATTATACAAAGATCAATTAATTTACCTTACAGAACTACTCTCACTCTCCCACCAACCTTTGAATGATTGCTGAGAAAGAGATCTACATACGCAGTTCAGAATAAGCCTTCTTGCAGATTGCTGAAACCTTTGTATTTTCCACTTATCAGTATAATTAGCTCAGTCTGGTTAGAATAACCTACAGGAACCACAAGCAATTTTGATGTCAGTGATGGAAACCAGGATATGTAACATCCTCTGGTAACCCATCCAAATTTTCTCTGTCAGAACATGTGAAAATATGCAATTGTGATATGTACCACTACTGAAGTTGTTTTGGAGTTCATCAACTCCTGTCCTATGCTTAGCAAGTCTGACAAAACCTCAAAACCGTTAGAAAATCTCACATATATATCTAATAGAAATCTGCAAAATTTATTTTTTTTTTAATATTTTTTCCCCATGATATTTTATTTGCTTTACAGAACATGGCTGGAACAATCTGTTTTGTCCATAGTTTTATTTTCTGCATCAGCACGCTGGCCGTTAAGAGTAAATCACAGATGCTTGAGTGTAGTAGTGGGACTGTGTGCAAATCCCCTCCCCCTGATAAGAGTGTATGAAGGATAATCAACTATGAATCATATTCTGAAGAAGTGACAACTCTTGTTGCAAAGAAAGAACATATTACTTATGATATGCTATTTATCTAGGTATTCAATCTCATTCTGTTGTGTCTATCCCTTCCTCATTATTACATATTTTTATATACCATAATGCTATAGGGTATAATGAAAACCCCATTATACTGAACAGCTTCCTTAATAACTTGCTTTTTTTTATTGAAGGGATTGTAGTTTAAAAAAATAAAATCAAATCCAAATCCATAAACATTTTAGTTCCTTTTAAATTCCCCCTTAGTGAAACTAACATGTTGCATCTGGAAGGAATTAATTTAAGGAATTTGTCTTTCACAAATAATTTCTGAAAGTTAACATTAATAAACAGAAGTGGATTGGACCAGACAAGATTTCTTTGAAGGAAAAAAAACATCTGATAAAGTATACATATTTTTCTGCAAAGTGACATATCAGAGCCTGCAACAGCATATGTTTAAGATATATTTATCATTCTTAACATAGTTATTTTATATATCCTTGATTATAAGCACTGTGGGATACTGAAGACCCTGGAGGAATTCTATCATTAACAAGGTCTCTAGTATGGTTTCTATATATGTCTATATGCATATATATATGTAAGAACACACTCCTTCTTAATACCCTAGGCACTCTGAAAGATTTCTCTGTCCCTTCCAGAAATCCTCCCACCTAAAAAAAAAAAATAAAATGCTACAAATTCCCCTGAAAAAAGTCCTCCAAAACTCAGAGGCCACAAGTGAACTGAGGAACCGAGGGTCATGATGGAATTAGGGGAGTGATGATGATTCGAATTAATGGAATTAATGGATTAATGGATGATTCTAATTAATGGAAATGAAAAAGTGAGATAAATTTGAATTCTTTACTGAGAACAGAGAAATGCTAATAGGTTTCCCACACACAAGAAGCAGCACAAGACTGACATAAAAAATATTTTAGAAAAAAATTTTTAAAAAGCCATGCTGAATCATTGTAGTGGAACTTGGAACACAGTGTAACAACCCAAAACTTTGGAGAAACTCTGTGTACTCTGTGCTTATGTCAAGCTGTTAAAATGTATTCCTCTTAAATGAGGTTTCTGATATAAAATTTGTATCAAAATGCAGGCAGCTTGCTTGCTTCTAAGAGTCACAGGAACGGAGATTCTGGTACAGAAATGTGCAGTGCTGTCCTCAGTTGTTACAGAATGAAATGCCATGTACAACTTTGCTTGATGTATTGTGATGTCATATGTATTCATCTTGGAATGTACAGATGATGTACAGACTAAACAGCTCATTTTTTGTGCCTCATACAAAATTGTACAACTCCTATAGTTCAATATTTTGTGCTTTTAACTTAAGCCCAGAAATTATGGTTACACTTTAAGATAGTGAATCAGGTCATGAATCATGAAGAAGATAGTGATTAGTTTCTAGTTAATTACTAGGGTAACAGCACTACCAAAATGTCCCAAAAGGGAGTCTATCCATTCTTCTCACATCTCTACAACTGCTATTGTACTCTCTATTGCATTTACAATAAAAGTGACAATTGAAAATGCCTGAAAACTGTCTGTATGGAAAATGCCAATTCACTGCAAGACTCTTTGTCTTGAAGAGTTCCCAATCTAAGTGCAAAACAGGCAAAAGGCATAGAAATAGTATGTAGGATGTGATCACAAAGGTTTTAGAGATGTAGTGATGGGATGATGAGTACTGGAGGTGGATAACTGCAGAGCCACCAACTAAAGTACAAGTCTAGATCTTTAATATTCCATCTGTCCTGCAGAGGATATACTACTGTGAACAGTGAATACCACTGAATAATGAAGAATTGAGACAAAAATATTCTTAAATGTCCTCAGACAAAGTCAGCATCCATTATTTCTTCTGTTTATCCAATGCACAATACATCTACAGGGTTTTGGAGGTATCTTTTACATGGATTTGGTGGGCATCATTTATATTAAAGGAACATTTACAGGGGCTGAGAGATTTTGGTGGGATCTTTTTCAGCCTGCTTACTATGGCACTTTCATTCAATGCATCAACACCTTTTCCCTCATCTCTAGATGTGACCATTCTGTGGTGCTTTTTATTGACAGCAAAGGTAAGCAGGCTTGTCACTGGGAAAGTAAGCAGGGCTCCAACACGAACACTCTCACCTTGATGAGTAATTACATTGCCTCTGCAACACCATCAGTCTCTGCTAGCAAACAGACTGAGAAGACCAAATCCACACATAATCCAGTGTTATTCACAAGGCTGCTTATAGCTAGAATTGACATTACCAGAAAGTTAAAGAAAAATCAACCCTGCTCAAATATTGTTTGTCTGATTTTGAAGTTAACCCTTAACAGCCAAATGCTCATTCACAGAAAGCCAAACTGTATGTGATATAAGGAGTGTGAATTAATGTTAGCTTTACATGTGGCAGGAGTTTTACAATCTGCACTGCTTATTGCAATATAGCTCTGTCAAACATTACCTTTATCTGAAGGCTTAATACTCTCTTAATTGATTTAATTTACTTCATTATGGACTTGCTCCAACAAAATGATGGCATTAGTAAAAAGGACACCTTTAACTTCAGAGCCTTCATAATCAACCACTTACATAGTCTCAATATCTTTAAAACCAACCTGCAGCCCTTTGAGAAAACACATGGCCAACTAGAAGCTGCGGCTCAAGGATGTAATTTTAAAAAATTTAAGAATATTACCTGTCTTTGTAAACAGTAGTATGTTGCAAATGATCCATATTTACTCAAATATAACTTGACAGAATTCGTTTAATAGTATCTAGCAGTTTCCACTGGCTGTTTTTAGTTTCTATGGAAACAATTTCAATTATTATTTTTCACATAGGACTGAATTGCTGCATATAATACATGTCAACATATAGATACTTGAACACTTGAATGAAATATCTATAGCCTTAGCTCCAGAAATAAAGGATTTGTTGGGTACCCTAAAACCATTTAATTACCCTGGATCAAATGATTGAGATGGGTGTGAAAACTTGAAGTGCCATGGTATAATCTCTAATGCATCTTACTGCATCCTGCAGGTTGAAGATCACAACAATTTCCCAGCTTCTATATAAAGATGATATTTGGGTAAAAGTGACCGTTATAAAGAGAGGAGGGAAGGTTTGCTGTGCAAGAAAGCCTTGTCTGCTTGCCAAGGGGGTTGTTGCTTTTGGTACATTCTGATCTGCAGTTTGATTCTTTCTACTGACATTAATTAATTTCCTAGTAAAGCTGAGCATGGCTGTCAAGGAAGCTCTTTTATAGAACTTAAAAATTTGAACTGTTTAATATACTTTATATTTTTGCCTTTTACAATGTGCACCATTAAAAATGGCTATGCTTTTTAGCCAACTGGTATTCGGCTAATGCTGTTAAGCATGTAAAACCTAAACAACTCATTAGAATGAGTTTAAAAGCAACAACTGTAATGCCAAGACATAATCCTCCCACCTCCAAATCAAGGTACTTCTCCTTCAGGTAATCCTAAAGTCAAATGTAGTTCTGAGAAGAACAGAAGGCAGAAAGCAATAAGACTGACTGAATTCTGACAGGATGCCTCAGGTAGGTAATTCCAATGCCCTTTGCTAAAGCACGAATCACAATTTAGAGTCAGGGAACATCTGTTTCAGAAAAGAGCCACTGGACTTCAGAAAAAATGAAATCAAGATGAGGAACAGAAGAACTGAAAAGTAAAAGCTTTCTGCAGGAGTCAAGTTTTATCAGTGTCACATAAAAAAGAAAAATAATCCTTTTTCAACTCTCATACTGTTTTGCGGAAAATTACTATCTTTGTAATGTTGGAAAGCATTTTATTTTCTTCTTAACTACTTTTTAATTTCTTTTTGGTTTTCATTTATGTATTATTCCTTTGGAGTACAAAGTTACAGTATGTTATATAAACACAATGCTAATTGTGAACACTTTGCACATTACAGTGACCAGATTTTCCTCTAAATATCACTGGGACATTACTACTAAATGATGGTCTACAAACTTTTTTATAGGGAAACTTGGTAAATACTGAGGAAAATTTTTCACTTCTATTGTGCTGAGAAATACCTTATCCTAGTTCTAGACCCAGAACAATTATGGAATAGCTTTTTTATGTAGGGGGAGGGTAGTTGTTGTCCTCACATCAGATACCAGTGGGTGAATAAAAGATGATTTTTTCTTCTTTTGCCAATGCCTAGTTCAAACATTGCATATAGCTGCAATTCTTTTTCTCCTTGAGCAGAGGTCTTTCTCAGAAATTATTGACTTTCTGCCCCTAAAGTATACTCTACCAAGGACAAAGAGACCCAAAGTTACTTCTAAGGGACATATGAGGTCACATCACAGAGAACTTAGAACTATCACTACACTATGCTTTTCACCGTCTTTCCTTTCCTCATCAAATATGAACCTTAAAAGAAAAAAAAAAATCATCCAAAGTTTAGAACTGCAAACTTTTGATGTAAGCTTTAAACCTGGGCTTTCCCTGTATTATGTGCATGTACTGGGAGACATCTTTATTTGTCATTGCTTGCAACTGGTCCTTCATTTCCACTGAAAATGGCTCATAAATTTCCCATGTCTCACTCTTTTCTAGAGAGAATTTCAGACCAATACAGTCTGTGTTGAACCATGTTGAATATATTAATCTTCTATATAATAAGTTTTAAGAACCTTTGATACAACAGTGATTGAGCTCAGCTGTAGAGATATGCAGCCTCTCTACTCAGAATCCACTACTACGTAAGTGATTTGTGAAGATGTCATTTCAGACACTACTCACGGTTACCCTGTTTTGCTCCTAGTCATGCAGGCTCTGAGCAGTGAATCTAATTTAGTGCATGAGCAGCACTTGTGTTCAGCATGACAATCACTTGTAAATACTTTTTAGAAGTGCACACATACTATACTTACAAGCACAGGAAGCCGTCTCCAAGTAAAAACAGATTGTCCTTAATAGAATCTATAAATGTGAACTAGAGTATCTGTTCTATTTTCTTTTGCAAGTTTTTTTTTGTCATTTGTAACAAGTTTACCCCATTTTCTGCTTTATTGTCCTGATAAGTCAGTAAATTCCATTTTCTGACATCTGTTGCTAAATCTGCAATTTTCCACAAGATTATTATGTATATGTAGTATTTTTTTATCTGTTTGTTACTTCAGAGAGCTTACTATAGATAGACAAAATGATTGCTCCATTTTTAACTTAGTAAACCCTACCCTGATGGTTTGATTAAAAAAAAAGTAATTCTGGTCCCACATTGTCTTCATTGTGAGGGGATTTGTTGGTTTCCCAATTTCATCTGTCTCTCCAAACTTGCAGTCTATTTCTTCTGAGATGTTATCATTTCTAAACCTTGTTTTTTATTCCACTTAAAAGCAGTCTACTGCATTCTCTATTAAGTGCTTACGTTTGATGGATCATTCCTTTAAATATCCAAGAATCCATGGAGACAAAAGTAATTTTCCTGCAGCATTGTTATAGTTTAGGTGTACCCATGTGGAGTAATGTTTGCTGTTTCTGTTTTCTTTTGTTCCTAAATCTCCACATAAATTCTTGTCAAGCTTAATCCTCCTTGATGTGCTTTGGATATTGAAAAAGATCATATGAAAATCTGTCCATGAAGATGGTACTGATAATTAACAGAGTTCTCAAAGGAAAAGGAAGAAGCAGTGAATACATGTACTTCATAAATAATTTAAAATTGAGTGAGTTTTCGGAAAAAAATGTGGTTGTATGTGAACGTAGTAAACTTCTCAAATATGTATGCACAAATTTAATTAGCAGATGAGATACTCATTAAGCCTAAATCATCGTAATTTTGTTTCTGATGCTGGGACTTCCAATAACCTCATTGGCATTTACATTTTCTTATCTGGGACTCTAAAGAATGAACCTTGTTTCTTTTGGTTTTATGTTGCATGTTTCCCACTTGGTTTATTTAGCAATATTGTCTATCAGTCCTGTTTACCATTCTTTCATTATTTCTGCCAATAAGTTTTGTAAGTGTTCAGCTAACATCTATTAAAGTTGGCAAAGGGTCAAAAATATCAAAAATGTTGAATTCCTCCATGTTCTATGAAAACAAGAAGGTAGTCCATAGGATGAACATCCTATCAAGTTACAGACTGTGCCCAAATATTCTATAGATTTACATGGGAATTGAACAATGTGAGGTTAATCTATAGGGAAATGGGAAAAAAAGGAAAATAAAACCCAGGAAACAGTCTGGTAAATGCCTGACGTATTTTCAGTTGTATTTTTGTAAAAGTCACATCTTTAACAGGTCTTCTGTGAACACTGAAGTCAGTCAAAAAACAAAACCAGTCACTCTGAAGTCATTAAGATATATCACCTTTCTCCTGGGTTAATGTGCTCATAACAAATGAAAAATGACCACAGGAAAACACTACTCATTGCTCGCTTCAGTAGTTCACTTGATCTGCAATACAGCGTAACCAACACTTGGCACATTCAGAAGCTCACCAGCACTGTGCACATCTATTTGTCACAGGGTGCCAAAGAACTGCTACAGTCAATATGCAGAGCTGAACCATTAAAAGGGCGGATCCTCTTTAAGAATAAATTTTTTTTCATAGACAAAGATGGTTCCCTAAAGCAGTGTATTGGGGTTTGAGCAACTGAGTGAAAACTATTACTTAGACATATTTTTTAAAGCATAAAGAATAAGATTATTTTCTAACCATAGAACACAATTTGTTAATGTGTGTTTACATTACTTATCACAAAGATGGTTTTGCTAATGGTTTTGCTAATGGTAATGCATTACTTATCACAAAGATGGTTTTGCTAAAACCAAAGATGGTTTTGCTAAGATTAGTATATTTGCATTATTCCTACTTGTTGTCAGGTAAAGTGATACATCGTTTATTATTATTCATTTCCTTCTGACAGGCTAAAATATTTCTTATTAAACTTAAGTTTCTCCTGGCAGGATCTATCCTTGCAAGAACTTGAGGAACACAAAGGTGACACTGCAGTAACATATCAAAAATACTAACAGTCCTCAGGGTTTAGCTTTAGTTTAACTATGCAGTCATTGCCTCACAAAGACATACAATATCATATGGTTACAAATAAACAGCTGAATAAAGTTAATTTTCTACTGAAAATTATGGGTTTTAAAATACATTTGACAATTTCTCTTATTTGTTCACTGAAAGCTTAACATATCCATGACAAATGAAAAGTGATTACAGGAAAGTAGCATCTGAGCGTATGTCAATAGCTTGTTGGTCCTTAATATACATGGTGAAGAATAAAGAGTTCAGAAATGTGGTTTTAATTAGTATTAGTCTCCTATTAAAAAAAAAAAAAGGGAGGGGGCAAAGAGCTAAAGTCTTACTCAAGAAATATTATTTGTGTAAAGACACTACAGAAATTTTCCACTTCTTTCTTGTCAATGTTCTTTTAAATACCCTTGATACCTTTCAGACTGAGAACAAGTTGTTCCACAGATGGATATGAATGCTGCTGTAGAAATCAGATTGAATCCTTGTCATTTTGGATATAGTTAAAATTAATGAAATTAAGGTGCTAGTATATCATCAGTGATAAACGTACATTCTTAAAAATAACAGAAAAAAGGAAGCGGAGAGAACCAAAGCAATAAGATATTTCTCTTCTTGTGACTCATCTGGTCATAAATAATAATGTCTTTGAAGAAAAGTATACTAATCTAGGAAAATTTTGTTTTTTATAGAAAGTATCTTAATGTGGATAGTCATTATAAAGGACATCTCTTAGTCTTATGTCATGAGATCAGTGGGTATCTTCCAGCTGATGCTAGCAGTCCATTCAATGAACTTCCCTTGTGAATGAGATTTCATATGACACGCAGCAGAAATTCTAATGCAGGCTGAGTTTCAGCAGAATGTAGATACTTGCAAATTTTTGTCCTGTAATTAGTGGGCAATAAAACCTGTACATCAAATACGCTTTTTATTCAGAGTTGTTAATGCCACCTCTCTATTGCTGTTCAGGTTATTCAGGTTCTTCTGTGCAGGTTCCACCATGATGCTGCTACTAGTACCACAGACAGTCTGGGACATCCTTTCAGGCTCAGATGTGAAGGAATATGCACTTGATCCTCCAAAGTACTTTACGCTATAGTCATGGTTTTGTAGCTAATCCCTTCACCACAACGTGCAGTAACAACTGTACTCAAAGCACCAGCGCCCAACAGCCAGCTGGCCCTAACCCCAGACACACCCTTCACATCTCCGAACTCTATGTGGGTCACAGAAGTCAAGCAAATATTCTGTTCATGCACTCCCATGCTCAACCAATATTTACATCCCTTCCAGTATCTGAATAGCGACCCCAATGTCCCCTAAACAGCCTTCCAGTGAAGGGTGAATTCTACAGAGGAAGGCTGAGCTTCTATGCAGTATATTTCCTTTTGTAAGAACATGGGAGCTGTTAAGACTCCAGTCATGACGTAGCTATTCACAAGTGCTATGCTACAATAATCTACTTTTATGGGAGTTTGGAAGATGAATATAAAATAACATAATCCCCAGCTGTGTTGTTATGTGTAAAGCCAGACCATTAATCACACTCAGTTTTACTTTACAGCATAAAAGTATGTAAAGTGTTACTGCCATTCAGGTGCCTTAACATTGGCAGTTGCACACCTTAACAGCATTTTAAAAGCTATCTTCTCAAGAAATTAAACACTCAATCTTTTCCTTTCCTCCAGTGGAAATGATAATTCAGCACCTTCTGATGTCAACATCATATGCAGAACAGCCTAGAAATCTAGGCAAGCAATGAAGCCTCAGAAGTGTACCAGCTTTCATACCTGAAGTGTTAAGCACATTAAAAAATAAAAAAATAAAAAAAATCAATTATTATGTTTCTTTACAGATAATCTGAACAGATTTAACATCTCTATTATTCCATGAGGACACTGGGCACAAATAATAGTGGTTAACTTGCATCATTGTGGGGAGAGTGTAATAGAATATTTGGGGTTCCAAAGAATGGATCCATGCTAGTCTGGTGTTGCCATTAAAAAAATGAAAATACTATTAAGGTCTGAGGGAGCTCGCAGACATAAGATGTAAACCAATGAATGCTTGGGATGGCTCACTTCTTTCCCGGAGCTAATGGCATTGATGTAATGTTGGATTTGAATTGTGATCAAGTAACTGAGTTTTAGATCTAAAAAGCAATACGTAATAAGGTCAGGCAGAGAGGAAACTATTGCAACTAGCAGCTACTTTTCATCTGATAGTTGGAAAGTCCAGTTTTCTACTCAGTCATTGAGGCAATACCTCAGACCAGAACCAAGGATGTAGTGTGAAATAACACCTTTTCTTCCAAAGTGTGGAAAGTGCTGTGACTCAGAGGGATTAATCTGTGATGCACCCTCCCAAAACAAAGCTTCTTGGAGTGCGAAAGCAGGATCCACAAGTCAGGAGAGTTCTATACAGTTCCTGGGGGTGGATTTAAGAAACCATTTATTTAGTTTTTATTAAGAGGCAAAGTTTTATGCATTTTCACTTGTGCACACAAGAAATTACTGTTTGACAATTTTGAAGGAATAATGTACAGTTTTGCTGAAGAGAGACTTGAGCAAATGTTATCCTTTTTTTTATTAAATTTCTGTAATGAGTGGATATCATATTCTGTGTTCAGTTGTATATTTTATATCAATGATTGGGGATTATGTTCTGCAAATATTACAAGGTATTTCTACACACGTTTGCTATCAAAGCTAGACATTTAAACTAGGAATTACATAAAAGTTACGTGAATTTCACACACAGAATATTGGTTCCATTTCACTATCATCCTTCACACAAAGGGTGGAAAGGATATAGTGAATGATGTTGCAAACTTCAAAGACAAAATAGACTAAAAGAGGTTTTTTGTAAAATATAGTTGCAAGTTTGGGTGAGATGTATGATCCCATAGACTGTGAGACTTGCAATGTCATTGGTTTCACAACTGCATGGCACCATTCATCTGAATTGGTCTATAGAGCTCTATAACCAGATGACTGTCTGCTATTCAGTAAAAAGAAGAAACAGGCTCTGGAGTCATTATTTGCCAAGATTCACAGGTGCCTCCTGTAGAAAACTTCTTTAGAAAGCTTCACTCCTCTGTGTCAGGATACTAATCACTATTCAGTACAGAGAAATATTGCCTTTCATGGACAGAGGGTCTATTTTTATCTTTGAAGTTAATCTAACCCTAAGCTGCAGCAACACTTAGAAGCACAGATGCAAATATTCTGTATAGACTTACTTTTAAATATTCATGGATGGAAACCTGTTACCCTGCTTCTATCATTCAAAGCTGAGGATACTAGCTTTTATGAACTTTTGCTCATCCCTTTAATCTGCAAGTAAAATATTTCCTCTCCAACGCAGTTTATGTTATAGTCAAATGTGGATTTACATAGATAAGTAGTCTACACATGCAGCAGATGGTCAGCAGAAGAAATAAAAAATCACTTAAGGTTGAACAATCTCACACCAGTGGCAAGATTCATTAAACGGTGGACCGGACTCAGGAAGACAGAAAATGCTACTCAAGTGTTTTGCAGTGTATTGAGGGATAAATTGATGAAACAGAAAGTCTGCATGCTGTCCTGCGATTTGCTACATTGGTCTCTACTCAGAACTCATTTAACTGAAGTTTTGTAGAGAAATATTAGGGACAGCACAGTCAGCAGTTTAGCGATCCATTTCACAGTGCCTCACATCTTGGACATATTTGCCAACTATCTCATTTATATTTATACTGTATCTTAACCATCACTCCAGGAATTATCTAAACCAGTAGTGCTTTCTGCAGATAATACACTGACGAAGCAATCAACACAGATGGTAAGCTTTCAATTTACATTAAAAAAATCATCAGTTATTGTTCCTATTTTTTTTCCCAAATTAACGCAGCTTTGTCCAAAAATGTGTGGAATAATATATGCACAGTTTCAAGGACATGATGCCTTTGGGTTTTTCTAAGGTCAATTAAAGATTTTATTTTTTATAGAATTTCGTCTTGTCTATCAACCAGGAGTTTCTGAAACTTGGAAGATTAAAAAAAAATAGGAAGTAATAAAACTTCAAGAAAATCATTCTAATTTTGAAGTCTATTGGAAATAAAACTGTTTAAAATAAGGAAAGAGAGTCTTAGGAAATATATAGTCTAAGAAATGTTGAGAGAGATTTTGAATTGCTGTGTTTTAAAAGTTAATGTATTAAAAATATATATCTTTTTTAATACAAAGACTTATACAAGTTTTAATTGATGTGGCATATTCTGACATTTTCTGTACTTTTATGTTATGAGGAAAGGTTTAATTGCATATTGAAGTCATTCCTGTCACATGGGTAGAACAGGAACTATTTATCTAAGAATCTGAATGACCTAAAGGCCATAAATAAGGAAAATGAACACTAAAAAACTTTGTTTGCTTTTTTTTTTTGCTAAAAACTGGAGAAAAAAAATTTACAGTAGATATGAGAAAAGCTTCACAATAGGCAAAAAAAAAAGAAATTTATTTATTTTAGAAAAGTAAGGAAAAAAAAGGCATTTCTGAGTAGAATTGATAGAAAGTTTTATTTGGTTTTGTTTGCTTAGGTTATCTCCTTACTTTAATACCTTGACAGTTGAGAGAGGTCACTCATTAAAGATAATGAAATAAAATTATGTTAGAAAATTAGTGAGTGACATCTTCTGTCTGGAGCACTAACAATTTTTATTACTACTTATCCCTGCAACAAGTTCTTTATTTTATACTTATCATCTGTGTTTCCATATATGGGTTTCTAGAAAACTGATAATACTATGGCTGGGATATTTTCCTGACGAATTAATTAGAATAAATGCCTTCCACAGCTGTGCTGTAAGATCTGCTATTTGAGGGCTTTTTTTAATGATCTCTGGTCATCAGTTTTAAGCTATACTATTGGTTGTGTCTTTAATATGTCTCAGAGTCCAAAAGAGCATGCCCTAGGTGGGTTAACAGATTATATGTTCTGAATTAGCATTTGCCTTCAAGCCATGTGGGATAGGTCAGTAGGATCCCAGGATGTGATTTGCATGTTATTTCCTCTTATGAACTCTGACATCTTCCTGTGGTAAAACCTCCTTCCTGACATTTCCTTCAGTGAGATGTCGGTTGAAGCTACAGGACACATGTTTTAGACTTCTGACTTTCTCTTTGACATTGTTTGTTTTTCAGTTGTAGGATACAGAGACAACTGTCAAACTCCAAAGTACTGGTCAAATTGTGAATGTGAAGGAAGGAAACTTGACAGAAAGACAATCTTGTTTTCATTTTGGTGTTACTTTAAGGCCCTGATCTCCTTCACTTGTTGATGAAGTAAAGCTTCATTTACATTCTCTCAGCCTGAAGCTTTTCTGTTTCCTACCCCCAAAAAAAAAAAAAAACCAAAACTTTAAAATTGATTTTTAAAAAAAATGTTGCTCATAGCACAGTGCTTTGTTTTAATTCTCTGTGGTATATTTATGGCACTTTTCCAAAAGAATATAAATATCTGGAAATATCTGGTGAAAGAATGCATAAATGTAGGTCTATGCCTTTTGTACAATAATAAAGATTTATTTTTTTTCCAGAACTATTCAAAACATACCACCTAAGTTAACACATCAATAAGACGTTCTTAATGATTGCATGAAGATTAACATTTCTAAAAAGCAACTTCTGTCACTCTAACATTTTCTACTTTTGTGTTGGGTAAGAAGAGTGAAAGCAAATAATCCTATTCCTGAGAAATTAGCTCAGCCTGAATTAGGATAGCAGAACCTGCTCTTAAAATTTTTCTAGCTGTAATATTGCACAGATTAAGATTTGTTAATCTGCTGTTTATTAAATACTTGGAATATCTTCCAAAATCTTGCAAAAAAATATCCATGTTGTATATAACCATATTGGAAACAAGGTTGTACCGCACTAGATGTTGCCACATACCAGACTTAAACTGAACTAAAAACACTGGAGTTCATTTGTATTAGCCAGGGTCTCCAAGTGCAGCCCTTGAGCTACATTAAAAGAAATCTGTCAGGAATGTAAATGTTCTGACAACACAAAATATGAGGTGAATACCTCAAGAATAAAGCTTTTCCCTGTGTGACATCTGTCTAGAGAGCACACATCACATCACCACCACAGCTGGCGCCCTTAACAATGTTCTCAGACAAGGAGCCAAGGAATAAAACACTGTGGAGTTTATTATTTATCGTGGACTTGATTTAACACCCTCCAGTCATGATCCCTCCCAGTGAAATCTGAGACGTTGGCAAGACAGGACAAGCCTGGACCTGCTACTGATCATGTCTCTCTAGGAGGGTATCTGAGGACTGGATGCTTCCAAGCTGTCTGCCTGGCACCTCTCTGGACTGCTAAATTGATTCAGAAACTGGGGAAGGCAGGAAGGGAGAGAGAGGAAGGGAAGGGACAAAGGTAGTTTCTAGCTGATGTCACATCAGTGCTGTCAGCAGAGATTTTGAGTTCGCTACTTGCTATTCTTTGGGGTAGACAAACAGTGCCTTGTCTTTAACAATCTGTATATTGTCTTTAATAACCTGTATATCTACATGCATAAGATAGCATTATTGAATTAATCATTTGAAATTTTCAATTTTTCAGAGGGTTTTTGTTTGTTTGTTTCCAAAAATTAACTACAGTTGTGTATGTTTTTTCCTACTGTTTCTGTCTATAAATAACTCATGACAGTATCCATAGCAATTAGTCACAAACTGAATTCTTACCTATCAGAAAAATTAAATGTCTCTGTGTCCTTTATCCTTCAATATCTACCTACCTCTTTCGATTGACTTATTTTGATCTTATCAAGAACACATAAGAAAATATAAATAACATATTACACCAAAAACTAATGTATTTTTGTTGTACAGAAAACAAAATAGACAATAAATAAGAATTACTAACTTTGAATGACTTCATAGCCGATATTTCAGTTATATCTTTGTGTGTGTGTGTGTTGAAAATGGAAGAATGACACGGTATGAAACTACCAGATCAAACTGAGAACGAGGCTTTTCATTACCATATCTGTACATGTTGGTGAAATAGGAAACTTGTTTCCCGGAACTGTGTTGTTTGGAAGCACTTAAGTCACAATGGGATTGGTGCATTCTGCATGTTGGAAGCAAAGCATTTATTTTCTTACAAAAGGAACAAAAAAGTAGACATGAGACAATACAAAAGATTCAGATGCAGGATGAAGGCATTTTTTAAAATCAAAAGCTCAAAACCCCACCCTTTGCATGACTTAAATTATCCAATCTTCAAAATTATCTAAAGATAAACCTATTGTATGTCTTTAGGTAAGATGACCTGAGGCACAGCCCTCAAGGTTAATGTCTGGTATTTGCTGACTCCTTGGAGAGCTTGTTTCTCGCCTTTTGAGGGAGCTAACAGAGTAAATTACATATGACTGAACACAGGTGAGAAATATAAGATGCTTGTACATGTCCATTTTTATATCAATGGTTCTTTGACTTCTTTAATTGAGAAGATTTTCTGATTCAGAGCCTGAAAACCTTGTTTTCAGCATGCTGACAGACATGACCTGACAAGCAGGGACTTCTTTGTCAAAGTGAGGCATCAGAGCAATGAAAGGTTTTTGCCTGAAATATGGATATGCGTGGCAATATCCCTCCACCCCCCAAGTCCAACCTTCAGCTTCCCTTTTATTCTTCACTCATGTCAAAGTTTTCCAGTGCTCTGCATTAATACCACCTTCCCACAGAGGAGACACATTTTTGACTTTAAATAGCACAGACCAGAAAAGCATTTATGTTACAGCAATTCATCCCAGCCTGAGCTGAGAGTGGGACCCCACTGTGACATGTTGTACAAACACAGAGCAAGAGACAGTCTGTGCAGCGCTCTACAGAAATACAATAGGCAGCAGAGAGTGAGGGAAGCATGATATTGTCAGCTTATTATCAGCCCTATTATACTATGCTGGGCACTGACAGAGGGACTTTGGTAACTCCACAGAGGTAGCTAGATGCTGGAGACTGACTATCAAAGATCATATTTTCTTATTTTCCTTCTGTCTTACTTAATAACTCATAGATGATAAAAGGCATGTCTTTATGGTACACTATATACTCTTCTGGATCAGATAAAGCACTGTTCAAGTACACTCTTATTATAGAGGTGAAATATGGAAGTTACTTCAACTTTCTGGACTTGAGAACAGCCTGAAGCCCAGGGTGCTCCAAGATTCAATATCTCACATCCATGTCCTTGCCTGACCTCCAGTTACATTTGTGGTGTACATTATCATGATGCTTGAAGGTGTAGGGGTTGCTATCTAGAGAGAATCATGGCGATCATGTCATGTCATGACTACAAACGCAGATGGTCATCAGGCTAGGAGCAAACAGAAGCTGCCAAGCCCAGAAATGTGTGCCAGGATCTATCAACATGTCAAGTAATTATTTTAAAGTGTAGGCTTGCAAGCTCTGTGAGTCACCACAGTCTTGGCTCTGGTGTTGTTTCTGCAAGTGATTCATGTGGATAGGTGATTAAGATATCTTTAAATTTGGCCTGAGGGAAGGTGCTTTACAACAGCCTGGTCACAGTAAAAACCTAAAGGCCAAAAGCAAGCCCCTCAGTATTGTAGATCTATGCTAGGGATTGAACGCACCAAACACAGTATCTTTTTAGCTGAAATTCTGCAGCAGCTTTTTCTTAATCTGTGTTTTTCTTTTTTAATACCATGTCTGCAAAATAAAATGCTATTTTAAGCTGCTTGTGTTTTACTGTCTTCAAGTTTTCAGGCTCCAGTACTGATACCACCAATTGCATTACAAATATTTCCTGTGAATAAAGGAAGGTTGAACATTTAGGTTGGAAGCAACAAGGGGTTTTGGTTTGAGGCAGGGACAGAGACAATTTGTAGTGGAATGAGTGTCAGCAGTCCTGGAAAAAAAATGGACACTCAAGATGCTGTTTCATGAGGGAGAAGGGGAAGTTATGCAAAATTTTCCCTTCTTAGAAGTGGACTGAGGAAGGAAATTGGTCTTCTGCAGGAATATGGGATTTCTGTTCATATTACCCTGTTACTCTTAGAAGAGAGCCCACAAGAAAGAGACAGACACTAAAGTAGTCATTTTTCTCAAGTGAAATTATTTCCTTGAGTCATCTTCTGCTGTTGCACTTCTGAATACTGTTTCATTGAGATGTTGTCTGAATGTTCAACATTATTATATATGGGCACTACATGGGATGAAGTCATGTCTCCCATGACAACGTTTTGTACTTTTGAAGTATGAACTGTCTGCAGTGCAGCAGTACTTCAATAGTAGTTAGTGATTTGGTAATCATATTTTAGAATTTCAAGTCTCAGAACAAGGTGTGCTACAACATCCTGCAATATTAAATTAATATCTCATCACAGAATGTTCACAGAATCCCAGCATGGTAGGAGTTGGAAGGGACCTCCGGAGATCATCTCGTCCAATCCTCCCTGTCAAAGCACATTCACCCAGAGCAGATTGCACAGTAAATCCTTTCATAACAGATGACTACAGCTAAGATGATTTTCCTTTTTTTAACAGTTTTCATCAGCTGACAAAATGTAAAATGTGATTGCTGAAGCACTACTATTGAGGTACTGATGCACTGGTAAATAGTACATACTTTAAAAGCACAATACATTGGTATGAGAGATGTGATTTCATTCCACATATTGCCTGCATGGTATTTCCAGAGCATGGAAGCAGGGATACTCCTGCTCTGTGACATTAATATAACCCGTCTACTAGTTTCACAGCACTTCATAATACAGTGAAATTACTTCATTCTAATTATAGAATCATAGAATGTATTGGGTTGGAAGGAACCTCTAAAGGTCATCTAGTCCAACCCCCAATATTGCTATTCATCAAAAAAATCAAAAATGGAGTTGTGGGGAGGCTGGAAAAAATTTCGTGTATAATATGTGATCAAGAACAGCCACAGGATGTAATAAAGTGCTACAATGGTAGAAAACCAAATCTCCTTGAGAGAAAACTTATTGCAAGGACAGGTTCTAAAAGCAGTCTGCCACTATGTATATAGCTATTAAAACATGTGTCAAAACACACATATACACAAGAGTTTATCTTAGCTTGTCATTGTTATCAGACCTATTATTTACAGGCCTCTATATCATATTTTCATGTCTGTCACATTATTTTTAAATAACTCTAATTCCCAATCCAATTAAAAGTATCACCTCAAAGTGGATCGTTTTATTTCCTTTGAGAAAAGATGCAGACTTATTATTCGGTTTAGTCAAGCAACCACGGCCAAACAGACCTTCATTTTATCTCACATGCTTTCATTTTATCACCTTCCTTTTCTGTGGCATGCAGCTTTCAGATGTGCACCTGGTGTGTGAGATCAAATCAAAGTTTCCACTGGAGAGGTGTTCCTTTACATTGAAACTTGCAAATCCATTTTTAACTTCCACCTGCAATATCTTACTTGAAGATCAAAAAAAAAATTTGGCATTTTTAATAGTACAATACGATGTGCAATCTAAGTACATTTTCCTTTGTTCTTTCTTAGAATGATTCTTGTTTAGAAACATCTCATGAAACATTTCTTTTTTCCCTTACATCCAATGCCACAAATGGGCTTTGGAAAGCAAAATCTCTCTGTGATATACTGTGAAACTTCCATGTATTGAACTTTGTGGCTTCCTTGGTGGAAGATTTTATTCCCTAGTAATTTTGTGTCCATGAATCAATTATATTTATAGCAAATCCATCTAAAGTATCTGATAACCAACTTTGGAATGTAAGGACCTAAGCCTGTGTAATATCCTGAGGGCATGGGATGAATCTTTTCCTTTCTTCTTTTCTTTTCTTTTCTCTTCTTTTCTTTTCTTTTCTTTTCTTTTCTTTTCTTTTCTTTTCTTTTCTTTTCTTTT
>JANHFX010028883.1:28365-62167 GCA_027560015.1 Chloroceryle amazona
CTTTTCTTTTCTTTTCTTTTCTTTTCTTTTCTTTTCTTTTCTTTTCTTTTCTTTTCTTTTCTTTTTTTCTTTTCTTTCTTATTTCATTCTAAAACATTCTGCATAAAACAGTTTTCAAGGCCTCAGTATTCTGATGGACTGTGTTACAGATACTATAAAAATGGCAGATGTCTTAAATCTTTTTTCTGCATATGGACTGAAGAGAAGACTAAGATATAAGTCCCTGTTCCAATGTGTTTTCACTGTATTCAAGGCCCTGTTGTGCTCTTAGAGCATGTGAAATTCTTTTCTCTGTGAACGTCAAAAAGAAGAGAAATATGAGAAAATGAAAATTCATGGCTCTTCCTCCTTTTAGAGCTGTCTGTGTTGTATTCTGTGGGAAATTCCAGAATAAATTCTGGGTTTGAAAACCAGAATTCTTTCCGCAACTCTTCTGTTTGATGCAGTCATTCACTGCCTCTAGTAATGAATTCAAAATTTTTAAGTCCATATTAGATTCAGAGTATGTTCCTTAAAAAAATTCCTTTATGAAGATAAGGACGTGCTTCAAACATAGGGCTGCTGAGAATGGCTTTCCCTTCATAAATAAGGATTTTTATTTGTTAATTAAATTAAGTTTTTTAAGTAACTTTTGTCTATATTTGCCTTCAGGTTGAGTTACCAGAATAATCTCCTTTAAAAATTTGGCTAGACTATATGTACAGTCAACATCTTAACTGTAAATTAAATGGTAATATTAAGCATCCAGTCTTCTCAAAAATTCAAATACTGACATTTTATTCAAGATTACATGTGTGCAAATGTTGTACCTTGGACTTTCAAATTTAATATCCTTATTTACTTGATTTGCTCATAATCTTCAGTTGCAGCAGATTTCCATTTTCTTGTTTTGCCAGGGAAGATGCAATTTTTTTTTTTCTAACGGCTTTTGTTGTATTTACATAAAATTTCTTCTTTTAATATTTTGGTTAATGTCTTTATTAAATCACATATTTGTGATTTGTGAGCCAAATTTGGCCTCAAGTGTGTCTTTGTGTCTTTTTCATTATGAAATGATTTAAACTGCATACAAATAAGGTTTGTACATATAGCAATATACTGAGTGCGTTCACTCAAATAGGTAACATTAGCCAAGGAACCAATCTGAATGACACAGAAAAGGACAAAGTCAAGTGCTCAACTGGCACTTCTGAAAGAAGAAATGAAAGCCTTTCCCTGTTTTTAATGTCCTTCAGTAGTGTTTGGCTATTAAATCCAATCACAGGGATCCATTGTCATTCTTATGGGAAAATATTTGGGAAAGTTAATATTTTCCTTCTCTGCCAACACAGTTTATATTTATTTTATGCTTTTAAGCATAGACACTTCATTTTTCTCATTTTGGTTCCATAATTTGGGTGGATGTAAGAGCCTGCTTACCCTCAGCTCTAGTTCACATCAGGTGTTTCACTGACATCAGTTCATAGGTAGGATCAGATCTTCCGTTCCTGTGACTGTCATCTTCTCAGCATTTAGCCATTACATTTGAAAAGAAATCTTACCGTCGCGTTAACAAAAACAGAAACAAAGCAAACTTTCCCTCCCCATAATACAGTAACAAACATATAACCACAACTTTATTTACTGCTTTACCTCTTATCACTGCCATAGATGAGCTGCAATGTCCTATATGGATGTTCTTATTGAGAAAAAAATTATATTTCTTTATTTCCTCCATTTTTTTTTTTGTTCTTTTTAAATGAGAAGATTCAATCTGAAGGTGATATTAACAAGACATTATACACACATTGAACTCATCTTTCAGTGCAGGTGTGAATCACAATGCTCAGCCCAAGATGTTAGGAAACCTGCCCTTTGCTGCCTGTGAGAGGGCATCACTTTCTCACCCCACCTGAGAAAGATGCTGCTAAAGTTGAGAGCTTGGACTAACTTAATGACTATGTCAGTCCTTTTCTCTAAGCAGGTCTACAAGACCACAGATGCTGTATGCAACTGCTTCTGAAGATTAACAATTGCTCCTACACCTCATGGTCCTAATACAGAAATATGCATGATGAGCTTAGAATATATAAATGGTTTTACACGTCATCTTGATTCGTACAAAGCAAAACATATTGTGCTTCTAGCAGTGTTCCAACAAGCCTCCTGCATACATTTTACAACACCTAGGAATTCCTGCAAAGCAAATTCTACTGTGCCACTAGCTGTGTTTCAGCAGCGTTCCTGTTTAAAAACCGCAGCAGGAGCTGGCCATCTAGTGGAATAACAATTGCTGCATGCGATGGACTCTGGCCAAGGGAACACAATGAAGGAGCACGTCATGCTGCAAGATTTTAAGGCTGATGTGTCGATGCAATGGGAACATATTAGTAATAAACACTTGAGCCTTTTGAGGCAGCAGAGCCTCAAATTCATGGAAGCAGTAGTTCACCTCATATCATTATTCCAATGAATATCAGATTTCTTCTTCAGAGTATATTTTGTTTTAATATTGTTTTTATTTCTTGAAATTGAATGTTTGAACATTCCATCCCTATATACAACATGGGAACAGATTATCTGCATAGCAAATTCTGTGCTCCTGGTTGGCTTTGAATTTTCACTTGGTATTTTTCTTTGCACTCAGACAACTCATAAATATGTCACTGATTACAGAAAGTGTATTGATTAATTTAGGTGAATTTTAAAAGGTGCACTCAGGAGTAGCATAATGGTTTATGATGGAAATCTATGGACTTTTGATGTATCTTGGCATGATTTGACTTTCAGGAAAAGCAACAATAGTCTGTTTCATGTTCATGAAAGAAGGCTTAAAATCTGTGAAGAACATCTGGTGCTTGAAAAGATTTGCAATGGACAGAATAAAACAAAAATATTAGTCCTGTTCTCATCCCCAGTGTACATAGAAGTACTGCAGTAAAAAGGACATTGTTCTGATTGCTAGTGTGGATAGAAAGAAAAATATATATACATTTTTACAGATGAAGAATAAAAACTGTGTTTAAAAGGAAGACGTGAATGTAGTTTCTTTAACTTGCAAACTGATTGACTCTTTTCTACTATGAACAATGATGTTAGAAGAGGATTCAATGGTACTTTGGTTCGAGGATTAGGAAGTTGATATATAAATGCAATTTAGTCTTATGATTATTCAGTGTCTTGGTTCTTCAGGGAATATGGAAAAAGTTGCAAGCAATTCTGTCTGATTAATTGAATCCCATTTAAAAACAACCAAGCAACAATTAGTTTCATGTTCAGTAACAGTATTTTGAGGCCAGAGAAAAGATGGGTATTTCCAGTAATTAATTATAACCTTGACCACATGTAGGAGCTACTTCAAGTGTGACAAAACAATTTCTGAAAGATTACCATGATAAATCCCAATAAAAATCAGTCTCAAAGAAACTTTTCAAGTATTATATTTTCAAGTATTATATCAAACTTTTAGGACATACCTCTCAGCTTCATGAGAAAACCACTTCTCTATTTTTGACATATTCCTTAAAAAATTCTTTCTACATAACTTCTATTGACTTCTGAAATAGTGTAAAATTAAATGTTAGCACAGTTACTTTGCTTTTACTCGCTGAAAGCTTCATGACCTTTATTAAAAAATGAAGCTTTGGCTCTCTAATCTATACCTGAAAAGACAAGTGACAATAAAACACAATTTTAAATTGTATTTAGATCTCTATTAACTCTGTCTAATTTCTTTTGCCATAATAAAATTCACCCTTAAATATCAATAGCAGAGCCCAAACAATCATCTGAAGGAGCTGTTTGGAATGCCTTTGGAAAGGATTAAATTTTGTTCAAATTCCTTTTTGTTTATTTGGAGCCTAGAATATTATTGGCACATGAAGCTGTGAATTTTGCTTTCACTTATTTCTGTCATTCCTTTTAACACAAGAAATTTTAGTACTTGGTTTTGGTTCTGTTATTCTGCTCAATTTCTGCTGAATTGTCTGTTTTTACTGCCTGAGCAATAATTTGTGTTTCTCCATGACATTACTCAGGTGTTTATTCCCCATTGCATCGCCCACTATTCATTTGTATGCTTCCCTTTAGCAGCTCTGTATACAAAAAATTCAGTACCTTGTTTGGATTGGGGGGTACTCTCATCACGAGAAGTATCTGAATACTATTCTATTAATACTTGGGGTTTTTTTTCTCTATCCATCTTTTCCCAAATGATATTCCTTTATCCATTCCTGTATCTTGGTCTATCAGGCATTTTAACCAGGTTTGGAAAAAAAATTGTTTCTTTTGACCTTTTCTCCTCACTTCTCAGTTTAAAGCTCTTCTTATCAGCAATAAAAGCCTTGATGTTAGAAGGCAATTTTCCCAGACAGTCAAATGGCATCCAGCCTTTGAAAATGTTCTCTTTTAGCAAATGCATCCCACTTGCTAAGCATACCCAAACCTGCCTTTAGCACAGATATTTGAGCCATCTACTATCATTATGTCATCATATGTCCAATCTCCCTCTGTTGACTAGAAAAAAAGTTAGGGCAGTCAGTGAAATAGGACATAATTATCTTAAAAGTTATGATATTCCTAAATTGGAAATGCATTGCAAAATCAAACTGTTATTAAAGTTTAGTTCAAATCCCTGTATAAAAGGCAAACTCATTGCTAGTAAACTTTAATATGGCTGATACAGAATCACAGAATACTAGGTTGGAAGAAACCTCAAGGATCACCTGTGCCAACCTTCCTTGGCAAAAGCATGGGTCTACATAATCTGGCCCAACACCTTGTCCAGCTGAGTCTTAAGTGTCCAGTGTTGGAGACTCTGCTATTTCCCACACATTCCCACTCTACCAAAGGAAATGCGGTTATTATGGAAGACCTGATTATTTAAAATTCTGGTAGAAAAAAAAAAAAAAAAGGTTTGATTCTGTTTCTTCTGTTTTAAGAAGCTTTGTGTCCCTACTGAAGTCTTTCATGTTGAACCATGTTTTTGGTAGAACACTCATTAAGGTCATGCCCAAGAAACACTGGAGATGACATCAAAGCACTACAGTGACTATGTAACCTTTCTTAGTGAAATGTTTTCTAATTATGAAAGGACCCCACAAGTGAAAAACATATTTTCTGTTTCAGGTAGCAGATGACAAAGCAAAGCACAGTATGTAGAAAAAGGCGGGCATGAGAGCCATAGCATGAAAGCTCCTTCTGAAAGAAAAAGGGGAAGGGTTAGATAAAGGCCACCAAAAGCCAAAGAGGAATTGATGGAAGCTTAGCTTGCAATAGAACAGCTGAAAGCAGAGGAGAGTAAAGTACCCCTGGCAGTTCTGGAACACAGAACCTAAAGTAGATTTCTTTAAAATAGACAGAGATATGTGCTAAATTCAGGACTCACTGGACTAGGTCCACGATGCATATACTCAGAAGAATGACATCCTGAAAAGCTTATTAAATTCAGATTTAATCCAGTGTCATTCCACTAATTTCAATAAAGCAATTTTCGATCGGCAATCAGCTATAACCACTTTATGTTAATATAGATTTGACTAGCTAGATTTCAGAATCTCTTCATTTCTAGGAAGGACTAAAACACTTCTGTTTTCTTTCCTTAGGCATCCTTTCAAATCTAATTCATATCTGATAAATGAGACAAGAAATCAATAGTATGTAGTATATACTGTATAATGACCTGGAAAGTTCTTAAAATAGCTGTGCTTGCTTCAGAATAGGTATTCTGTATTTGGTATGCAATTATTTGGCACTGTTGTACTTGGCCAAGTTCCACTGTAAAATATGGTTCTGTAAAACAGAGGCAGACCAAATGGGATGAATCTGAATGCTCATGTTATTTTCTGGTTGCCTTCCCTAATACTCAGTTATATACAAATCAGATTTTGTTTTGACCTTTCCTATTGTATTTAGGAAAACATGAATGGAGCAATATTGAAAGCTGGGACTGTTCAACTCCTACAGATCTTAAGATTGTGTACCGTGCCCGTACCATATGCTGCACACATTCCCACATTTATGCCCATAAGAAGATTTTAGTGTCAAGACAGCCGTTTGAATTTCGCAGTATTTCACAGGATTTCTTACCTCTGCCTTGGCATGCGGATGAGTGGCTGCTTATGGCATCTCTTGCTAAGGCCAAAGAGCTTGTGAACAGTTTTCTGTGCCTTGAGGAAGAGCTGCTTCATGCTGTTTTCTAGTTGCTCATAGCGACGTTGGAAATTAGAATCCATTGTCCACAAATGCATGACAGTAGATGTATTCAGGAAATAATTCATGGGCAGCCTTTTCATAAATAATTTGAATTCATCTGAAAAAAAAATATTAATAACATTAGTAGTCTTTATTTGTGCAATTATGGCTATTGTTGCAGCAAAAAATTAACTTGTAATTTGTTTTTTCTTGAACTTATGATTTTTTTAAAATTGAACTTATGCAATTTTAAAATAGAACATTTTAACAAAGTAGAAAGGTAACTAATTTTTAGAGGCAATATAAGAACAAAACCAGCAAAAGTCAGTATTTATATAATTTTATATTGATGTTAAATGCAAGCATTGTCATTATTTCTCAACCTAGATCGTTTGAAGATTAAATAAAAAACATAGTTTCTTACTTTCAAAAATAGGATCTAAAAGTAAGTATGCATTTAAAGATCCATGTATACTGACTCATATAGAAAAGATAGGAAACTGTCTTAACAGGAGTATATTTAAATATTTGGGTAATGCAAGTAAATGTCATTTTACAGACCAGCTCTCTTTTAGACATGTTCTTTCACCTGAGACAAGCCATTAAGGATCAGACTTTCAAAAGTATTCAAAATTGAAATGGAACCTTTCAAAGAATTTTGTGGTATGTTGACACTTAAAAAATGTCCCACGTATCTTCTTTTTTGGCTCATGTCCCTTTCTCTAAAGGAGTTCTTAAATCACAGGATTACTGTTACTGTGAACATCCCAGGCTTTATAATTTATTCTGATAGCTCAGATACAGAGATTGAATGTTACTAACAGAATTTTACTAATCAGTGAGTCCATTTGCATAAGTAGGATAATTTACAAGTTGATTTATAAGTTTTAAATCTAAATAAACTTCCATTTAAAAGGGCTCTCATTACTGGGGAAAAAGAAGAGACTGAGTAGTGCACTTGAATACATGTTTACCTTTTTTTCTTCCTTGTTTCCATATATTAGTATGCTTTCCTGTCTGCCCTCCTGCCTGCTGCTATCCTCCCACCCTTCACAATCCATTCTTTCTTTCAGCTTGTTTGGGCAGTGAAGTCACTTCTCCCACAGTTTGGCTTTCACCCTGCCAGATGCTCCTTTTGGGTAGTCTACACTTCAGCAGATTATGTGAATGCCACTGACTGAAGTAGCCTCCCTCTTAAAACTAGAGTTAATCATAATATTTAACATCTCTATATTTTTGGGTTACTCGTGGGAGAGCATTGATGTGGGAAAATGTCTGCTCACATAAAAGAATACTCAGTTACTATCACTGTTAGTAAGTCTTTTGGGCTTAGCTTTAGTTTATCTTTTTTTAACAACATTTTTACAAAAAAGAAAGGAAAAAATATTTTCTTTTTTATGAGTGGAGAAGAAAGATCCTTTCTAAATGAGCTGGAGTGACCCTTGTCCACATCCGGAGGGACCCAGGGCCATGATGAAATAGGACAACCCTAATTTGGCACAGTATTTTCTGTGATAGATGAAGATTCAACAGAAGATAAAAGGCATTGAAAGGTCTTCTGGAAGGTAAAAAATTAAAGGCAAGGGGCAAAGATGATGATTTTATGTTTAATAAAGTACTTTTAATAATTCATCTGGGAGCTCCTTGGTAATGTGTTATTCATTTTATCCTCATGTTTTCCTCTTTGGGTACTAGTTGTCCACTATTTCCAGTCTAAGGACAGCACTGTTACCCTTCTGCTGTCTCTGGGTACAAATTAAGGGACTGAGGAAATGAACTGTTACCTTATTTTATCAAATATTCTGAGCCTCTTATCTTTTGCTTTTCCTCTTCCATAATTTTGTCTAAGAAGTTGGTTCTTATCCTCTTACCCAAAAAGAGTAAGTATCCGTTCCTGGGTTTGTAGCAAAATAATTGTAATTAATAACAGTATTTTGGGGTCAGTTTCATTTAATATTTAATATTATTATCAATGATCTGGACTAGGGGATCAAGGGCATCCTCAGTAAATTTGAAGATGACACCAAGATGGGCAGGAGTGTTGATCTGCTTGAGGGTAGGGAGGATCTACAGCTGGATCTGGTCAGGCTGGATAGATGGACCAAGGCCAATTGTATGATCTTCAACAAGGTCACATGCTGGATTCTGCACTTGAGTCAAAACAACTACCTGTAACAACTCAGGATTGTGGCAGAGTGGCTGGAAACTGCCCAGCAGAAAAGGATGTAGGGGTGTTGGTCAACAGCCAGCTGAAGATCAGCCAGCATGTGCCCAGATGGACAAAAAGGCCACCAGCATCCTGTCTTGTATCAGAATTACTGTGGCCAGCAGGACTAAGAAAGTGAACAACCCTCTGTACTGGGCACTGATGATGCCACACCTCAAATCTTGGGTTCAGTTTTGGGCCCCTCACTCCAAGAAGGACATTGAAGGACTAGGGCATGTACAGAAAAGGACAACAAATCCGGTGAAGGTTCTAGAGCACAAGTTTTGTGAGGAGCAGCTGAGGGACCTGGGGTTGTTCAGCTTGGAGAAAAGGAGGATCAGGGGAGACCTTCTCACTCTCAACAACTCCCTGACAGGAAGTTGGAATGAGGTGTGGGTCAGTCTCTTCTCCCAAATAACAAGCAAAAAGGACAAGAGGAAATGGTCTCAAGTTGTGACAGTGAAGGTTTTTGTTGGACTTGAGTAACAATTTCTTCCCCATAAGGGTTGCGACAGCCTGGCCCCGGTTGCCCAGGCCAGTGGTGGAGTCCCCATCCCTGGAGGGGTTTCAAAGACATGGACATGTCTTAGTGGTGACCTGGCAGTGCTGGGTTAATTGTTGGACTCAATGATCTTAAAGGTCTTTTCCAACCTAAATGATTCTATGATTCTATTTAATACATTCTACATTACCAGATGTGAGTTTTAGTGTACTTTAGTGTACTTTTGGGAAAACCAGTTCCCTGTTTTCCCCTTCCCAGGTGACACTTTGTCTCCTCATACTACTCTTCCCAATCCTCACTTCCCTCCAAGGCTTGCACAGATACTATAGGAGAGGAATATGTCTGGTTTGTATAGAGAACACACAGTTCCATTGGCTTGGTAAAGCCTTCCAAGCCTGGAGTGCATCTGCAAATGGTAAAAAAAAAAAATAAAAATAGAAAAAATAAAACAAAGAAAAAAAATGAAATAAAGAAATTATTAGGGAATAAGGTTAACTGAACTGTTACAAAGTATGTCCTTTGTCAAACTGCAGATCTGCAGTTTGCATAAATCAGCCAAGCTCTGCTGACTTCAGAGGAGTGTACCAATACACTTTGGGAGGATCACAGCCAAAAGCCACATTCCTGACTACCTGTTTTAATCACTAACTTCTCCTTTCCCTGCTGTTCTTCTAAGACACTGGTATATCTGCTTAAACTCAGTTACATGAAGCCAAAAATAAACCCAAATCCCTGAGGAGAGAACACACTCGGAAGATGCCTTTTCAGTTTTCAAATTGCTGTAATAACTTCTTTAAGAAACATTGTCAATTTGCTGTCCTTTGCACAACGGCAATAAGCTCTACAGCAACAACTAATCGGATGTGGTGTTTAGAAGCGATAAGCAGGGTTTACAATCCTCAACTTGCAATGCAAAAGCATTTCCAATAATAAAATGCTGCTTTTTCTCCCTGCAATAAACATCGTCTGTGAATATCCCTGTGCCCTGTATGATCATGCTAATGAGTACCATAATGCAGGTAAGAGACAGAGATAAAATGAGTGTGGTTACATAGTGCCTCCTGGAAAAAAAAAAAAAAAAAAAAAAAAAAAAAAAAAAAAAAAAGAGAGGGAAGAAAAGATAATGTGCTCGTATCTTAAACAGACACATTTCATGATCTGTGAAATGACAACATGAACTCCTAACACTGAGAAATGATTAAACTATTACACTCTAATCAACACATTGTACCAGCCATTCCTGAGGATTAACAGCCAGTATTACAACGGGGGGGAGGGGAGGAAGGGGGCAGCATAGAAATTGATAGGTTTAAAATATGATACTTGATGCCACGCATGAGATGATTTCAGCATTTTCTTAATTATTTTCACATGCAATACCAATTTTTTTTATGTTCTTAACTAATTGCAAATAATAGGAAAAAATATAAAACATTATAGGAAGTGGTTGATCAGACAAGTTTTTTCACTTTCATTTTATGGCTGGTCATGTCTGATTTTCACTCATCCATTTCTGCAAGGTAAAACTTCCTTTTATTAACGAGTCTAGAGACTGAAATGGCACAAAGCAAAAATGAAGAATAAAACAATGAGAGCAAACACTGCTGAAATCAGATGAATATCAGACATATTTAGGCTGTAAGAAATGACTAGAGCTAGTCAGCTTGTAACTTGGCTTGTCAGTGTTATTCAGTATCAGAGCAGGGCTCAGTGCTGAGTGCAATGATTAACATTCTACATACAAAGCTAGCAAACACCAGAAAAGTGCAATAAGCCTTGTCAAAAGATTTGACAATACTCCAGTACAAGGAAAAAAAGGTGCCTGCTCTGTGTTGGAAGAGAACAGGACTCCTGATTTCTCTGCTATGAACATTTTACTTTTCCCTGATATTTTGAATTACAAAATCTGCACAAGACTCACAAACCTACAAGACCACAGCATACTTCTGGTATTGTCACAGTTGACACTGAGTGGTTTTTTTGGGAACTTTTCCAGGGTCTTCTCTTGTGTTAATTTGTTTCCTAAGTTCACCTTTGGAGCAGCTCTAGAAGCATCTTGGAAGTCAATAGATTCATATCAGCTTGGGAATTCAGAACACCGGGTCAATAACGATACCACAGGCTAACATCTGACTGTGCAATGTAATGCTGACAATATCATCATGCCATGTAATATCACTGCACTTTCTTCTCCTATTTTCTTTAGATTAAACAGAGAAAGTCCATGATTCAGCTTTCAAACTGCCATTCCTAAAGTTTTCTTTTAAATTAAATAGCCACTGTTTCCCAGATAATGTAACAGAGACTATTTCTGGACTATGTGTGTTAGAATCAGCACAATTTCCACCTCACAGACCAAGACACACTCTGTGTAAAGGCAGAGAGAACAATTTCAGCTTCTGCAGTTAGGATAACATGACCAGGAGAAATAAACAGCAGCTCCTTTAAGCCATAGCTTGTGTTTAGGGAGGTCTCAGTAGTGTACTTTATGGAAGATCAAAATTCTCGAGTCCCCCAATAAATAGGAAAATTCAAATTTGACACAGATTTATAACAAAGAAAAAATACACATAGTTCTTTTGTTCTTTTTTTTTTTTCTGTATTATGGATGAAATGAATGACAGCATATGTGTACATGTGAAGAAATTAAATGAGGGGACGATCTACACACATCTTAGGAGAATGTAAAGGAAAACATTTTGAAAATAACCTGCTTTTGGTGATATGCCAAGAAAGAAATTGTTTCACAGCAAAGTAAACTAAAAGAAATGTCAGCTATCTTCTCCCAGTCTCTAGAAATGACTGTTTCTAGGGAGCTGATGTTTTAGCAAGTTTTATTCCATTGATTAATTTAATGTCATTTTCTGATGAACCATTTTATCTAAGATGAAATAATTTTATCATAGAATGATTCATAGAATGGCTAGGGCTGGAAGGGATTTACGAAGGTCATCTAGTCCAGCCCCCCTGCAGTGAGCAGGGACACCCTCAACTAGACCAGGCTACTCAGAGCCTTGTCCAGCCTCAGCTTAAGTATCTCCAGGGATGGGGCCTCAACCACCTCCCTGGGTAGCCTATTCCACTGCTCTATCACCCTCAATGTAAAGAACTTCTTCCTGATGTCCAATCTAAATCTACTGCTCTCTAATTTAAACCCATTACCCCTCATCCTTTCACTACAGGACCTTGTAAACAGCCCCTCTCCAGCCTTCCTGTAGACCCCCTTCAGCTACTGGAAGGTTGCTATTAGGTCCTTTGGCATCAAAACCTTAGTATTGAAAATGATAATGTAATGTTTCAGTAAATATCTAACTCTCTCTAATTATGTATTACACAGTCCAACCTAAATGTAATTTTAATTTTTTTTACCAATATTCAAACATGGAAAAAGCAATGATATTTTCTGATGAAAAGCAGCCTGACAATAACTGAAAAATAATTTTGCCTGTCCAGTTTAAAAATCCTTTCTTGACTGAAACATACTATTGACAACAGGCTTACATATAGTCTGTGGATTTTCTAAAATGAATAAGAATTTGAACTGTAGCCATTTTGCCATTTAATGGAGCTCAGTGAAAGTATGTATGTAGGAGAAAAACCCTTTTTACATCATATTATCCTGTCAAAATCTCCCATTAGACAGCAATTGAAATGGCCTGTTTTGTCATTTCTCTAAATGATGCTTTAATGAAACATTTTTCTCCCTTATTTATCTAAGAATAACAATACAAAAAACCCTTTGACAAAGTCTGTAGTGAATGAAATGCTGTGTGTTCATTAGTTTGATTGACAGTATTTGTGACGCTTCAGCATTGTCTGTAAAATCTATGCTTCTGTGATTGCTACGTATGTCCTCTTTTTCTACCAAGCTCCTTATCTTGCTCTAAAGATATTAAAATTCTGCCATCACAGTCTAGAAGTGTATAATACCTCATGGAAAAACTGCTCTGCTTTGGCTCTAACAAAACATTACAGCGGGCTTAAGGCAAATTGATAAAAATTGGCTCACCTGTAACTTGTAAGGGTGTGATTCTGCATGTCCGAACAAAATACTGTGTAGCCTGACATGCTGGTCCAAATGTGAGTGTTACATACAATTTCAAGATTAGATGAAGTCAATTAATATTCTATATTGTTTTTCATCTTTTCTCATTTTTATAATAGAACTACCTGTAAGTGACCACTACTCTTTATAGATGACCATTCCTTTGGGAAGCTGTCTCCCTTCTTAAACTGTAATGATATGTTCCGATGCTAATTCACGCTTGATGTGCCTTTGGGCAATCTCCAGTCAAAACTCTTGCTCCAAGCAGATAATCTCTGACATCAGACCGGGATGCTCAGGTTTTGCTTCAGTCTGGTTTTGGAAACTGCTGTGGATGGAGTCAGCACAACCTCTCTGGGTAACCAGCACTCAAATGCCATCATGGACAACAAATTTCCCTGTATCTCCAGTCTGAAGCCCTCTTCTTTCAGTTTATGCCTGTTGTCTCCCACCATACAAAGCCTGGCTCTGTTTTCTTGATCCCTTCCCTACAGATAAGGTGACTGCTTTGCATCCCCTGAAGCTTCCATGCCCAAGGCTGACCAAGCCCTCCTCCCATGGCCTCTCCTTCCAGGGCAGGCACTCCAGCCCCAACTGCTTTGGGAACATCACTAACCACACTTCAGTTTGCCAGTGCTTTTCCTGTACTGTGGAAGTCAAAACTCAAGATGCTGCTCCCAGGGCACTATAGGCTTCCCTCCAGCCATTGCAAACAGGCCCCAGGGATTTTCCTGCAAAGCTGCTCCTGGCCAGATAGGTCCATCCTGGGTCACTGCTGAGGCTTTGCCTGCCCAGGCTTTGTATTTGTCCTTGTTGAACTTCTTCAGCTCTCTGTTGTCCCATTCCACCAGCCTGTCTAGGTTCCCCTGGATGGGAGCTTGTTCTTGAGCATATCACCTCATCTCCTCCCTCAGTCTGGTATATTCTTCATAGTTAATGAGAGCCCACTTTGTTGCCTACTCCAGGTCATTGCTAAAGAAGGTAAACAGAGCAAATCCTGGAATAGACCCTTGCCATGTTCCACTTGCCACTGGTCTTCAGGTAGGATATATGACCCACTAACTCTACACTGCATCTCCCACAGTGCTCTGGTATCCAAGCTGAGATACAGACGTCTGGATGGAATGACAAATATATGGGTAAAAATCCACCTGTGTGGCCAGATTACATATCTAGAGTCTTGCTAAAACTCAGGTAAATGGCATCCATTTCTCTCCTCTCATCCATAAATCAGCATTTTATCACAGAGAGAATGAGGTGGGTCAGAAATGATCTACTTATTCCCTATCTTCTCCCTCATGTCCCTTCTGCTAGCTTAACATTGGCTGGCTGACAGATGTCCACTCAGCTGCCCTCTCACTGCCCCTCTGCAATAGGACAGGGTGAGAAAATAAGATGAAAAAGCTCATGGGTTGAGATAAGGACAAGGAGATCACTTAGCAATTACCGGCATGGGCAAAACTGACTCAACTTTGGGAAGATTAATTTATTGTCAATTAAATATAGAGTAGGATAATGAGGAAAAAAAAAAAAAAAGAAATAAAAAGACACAACTGAAAACACCTTCCCACCAGCTTTTCCTTTTTCCTAGGCTCAACTTCACACCTTACATTCCCAACTCTTCCACATTCTCTGCCTATGGGCAGTACAGGGGGATGGACAATGGGGATTGAAGTCAGTTCATGACTTCATCTCTCCCACTCCTTCCTCCTCATGCTGTTCCTCTACTCCAGTGTGAGAACCCTCCCACAGGATACAGTCTTTCACAAACTTCTCCTACAAGGATCCTTTCCAAAGGGTACAGTCCTTCAAGAACACACCGCACAAGTACGAGTCCCCCACAGGCCCACCTGCTCCTGTATGGACTCCTCTTCATGAGTTGCAGCTTCCTTCAGTGTATCTCTATCTACTGTGGAGCTCCATGAGCTGCACTGTGCATTTCTGCTCAACTGCAGTCCTTCATAGGCTGCAGGGGAACAACCTGCTTTACCATGTTCTCCTCCACAGGCTACAAGTGAATCTCTGCTCTGCGACCTGAAGCACCTCCTTCCCCTCCTTCCTTCACCATGGGAAAGTTTCAGTTTTTCTCACTCCTCTCTCATAGCTGCTAGGATAGGTTTTCCTATCACCACCTCTAAACATAATGGTAATGTTTCTGAATTTTTCCTTGGTAGCCCTTCCTTGTTTGAGCATCCTGTATGCTGCTGTTCTGCTTTCAAAATCTGTCATGAGTTCCCCATTTAGCAAAGTGAGTTCCCCAGTACACCTGTCAGGATGGACAGTACTTACACTTGGAGAATGCTGTCCTTAAAACCTGGCCAGCTTTCCAGAGCTCCTTTATCTTCAGAGCTGCCTAAAAAACAGTACCACCTACCAGTTCCCAGGATTAGGGGAATAATACTTTTGTGAAGCCCAGGTCTGCTGCTCACTTTACCCACTCCTTTACAGATCCTGAACACCACTGCTTCATGTTGTGTAGAGACAAGGTTGCCACTGATTATCCCCTCCCAAAACAACACTTCCTTGTTAGGGACTCTCCAGTCCAGCTGTGTCACTTCTGTTGATCCATACAGTATCTGTATCAAGATGTTATTCCTGACACCCTCAAGCTTCCTTGACTGCTTATGTCCCACAGTGTTGGCTTTCAGCAGAAGTCAGGGAGGTTAAAGTTCCCCAAGAGAAGCAGCGTCTGTGATCCAAACATGTCCTTTTGTTGCTTAAAGAAGGCTTCATGCACTTCCTCACATTGATGAGGAGGTCTGTAACATACTCCCACTGCAATGTCACCCTTGATGGCCTCTTATCTGACCCTGACCCACAGCTTTCATCCCTGTTGTCCACCCCATAGCAGAATCTATACCTCTGAGCTACCTAACACAGAAGGCAACTACCCTCCTCATCATCCCTGACTGTTTTTACTAGTGAACTTGTATCTGTACTTCATAGCATCACAGTCAGGCAAGCTGTCCCACCCTGTCTCTGCTATCCTAATAAAGTTGTACCACTGTGACCTCATGTGGAGTTCTGCTTCATTCTACTCATTTCACAGGTCAAGTGCCTTTGACTAGGGATACTCAAGATGGATTTCTGTTTTCCCTGATTTATCTTCATTCTTATTACTGTCACCCTGAACTATGTATCCCTGTGAAAGATCTTCCCTTTACTTAGTAGGACCACACCACATGGGCCTGAGATGTGTCATCACTTCTGATACACTCCAGCTCTCCTCTGGCAGTATTAAGGGTGCTCACGTGGATGAGCAGCAATGAATAATAGTCTAAGAGGAGCCAAATAAGCTTCAGTTGTCTCTTCTCAACTTCCCAGTTCAAATTTCCCCTAAGACCTCCCCAGAGAGCAAGTCAGCTCAGCAGAGGGAGACATCTATCTTCAAATGCCATCACTGACAGTTTTTTAGTGCCTGCATGTGGGTCAGGCTTGGCTGGCTCCGATGGGTCTCCAGGACACCGAACCTATTCTGCAGTCACAGATCTACAAGTGGAAAATGAGCCGTTTTTCTGGTACCAGAAGTCACATGCCTCCTGTTCCCCCATCTTGACAGGACTTGATGGAGTACAGATTCTTTCTGCTCATCACATGCAGCTGAGGGCTCAGATGCATGGGTCTGCAGGGTCTCTATGAAGATCCTATCTCTGCTTTTTGTCTTCCCCAGGCCTCTGCAGAGGGAATGCTGTTCCCTCTCAGAGGAGTGATTTCTGGTACAATGTTCCAAAGGCAGGTGCCTGTAATAATGCCTTCCCAGATTCCTGCCCGTCAGGAAAAAATACTTAAGAAACTTGAAACTTTACATTAAATGACAAATTTCAGCTGCAGTTTTAGTTCAGTTGGGTTGTGTTAGGTTTTTTTTAAAATAACCTGTCTTCTTGCCTATGCTAATCACTTATCTACACCTGGTTTTAATATGACTCCAGCCTTCCTTTGGCACAATTCATTCTAACAACAAGCCAAAATAAACATAGTATTGCATAAGGAAAATGAGCAACAGACAGAGCCAACAAGAAATATTCAGACCAAAAGCTCTCACTTAAAAACACTAAGGAAATATCTCTAGTAACTCTAGCAATTTATTTACCTACAGAAAAGATGATGTGCATCAGCAAAGCAGGATGACACCTAGCCCTGCTCTACCAATTTGTTTAACCTCTGTGCCCATTTCAGTGCTGACCTTATCTGCGGATGCTGTAAATAAGCCTACTATTTAATATAAATACTGGCCTGTTTTTATTATAGGTTAGAAGCTGGAAAGAAGACTACCAATTAATTTCACACAAAAGCTAAGGAAAGCTTCTAAAGTTATTCATTTCACAACGAAGAGAACAGAACTGTGCAGACCATAGAAAATCCATTTTGTGAAAGGATTTTTAGTGTTTCAAAATTAGAATGCAACCTAAATCTTTTGAAATTCTCTAAAATTCTCTTAATGCTTCCAATTTCTCTGAAATCCTCTAAAAGGAGCATTACAAGGTTTTCTTGTTTTACTTTGGTTTTGAATCAGTCAAAATATTTTGTCTTGACAGAATAGAAATTTTACATTTTTATGTCAACCTCTAATTTCATATTATAAGAATTATAAAGTAAAAAATGACAAAAATTAATCAACATTTTGAAGTGAAGGTCAAAGTGCTTTATCATGTTCTGTAAAAAAAGAATCATTTTGCAATTATTGAAAGATTATTCCTGGGTTTTTTTCAAAGCAGCTGCCTCAATATTTTGTAATATTCTGTAGATAAATCTTTATCTCCGTTACATTTCAGCTGTCTTTTCTGTGTAGACTGCAAGTTCTTCAGAGAAGAGGTCATCTTTTATTCTATTTTTATAGGGCAGTTAACATAATAGACTACAAATGTAATTGTTGCCATGTATTACAAATAATAATAATAATAAATTTGCTTATGGCTCCAGGCAACTGCATCCTCCTTAGAATTCTCCATGTTAACTGCAATTAGTGTGAGGAGCAAGAGTTCTAGTGGGAAAGATCTCATAATCCACAGTAGTTCATCAGACTTTTAAAATAACTGTCCTGCATCTGAAAAGCCTTCTACTACAATGTGACCATGATATTATCATTCCCTTCCCATGGCAATGCTTTTAATTGTAATCAGGGCAATAAATATGACAGCAAGTCAAATGCCAGTGTCAGCTGTAAATTAAAACCTCAAACCACAAAGCTGGTAGTCTGAGAGGGTAAAAAACAATAAGACCTACATTTCAAATGGTTGTATACAGCTGCTCTTCAATAAAGTGCTACCACAATATTGTGTGGTTATTATTAAAGAGATTTATAAAAGATATGCTTTTAAAAATATCCCACCATGATTCAGAAGCCTGGAGAAAGCAAAGTACTAAAATGAACATATATTTGGGTTTATGTTGCAGTGAATTTTAGTTGTTCATGATGCATTACTTAATTTGTCAAAGAAGTAGCATCTGTGTTTCAAGAAATCTATGTTTGAAAATAATCCAATTCAAGAAAGCGTAAGATTGCAGCTTGAAACAACCTTAATTCTTCACAAAAAAAGATGGTAAAGCTCCGTCTCCCCGTCTAGGCTAAATCATTCAGCTCTCCCTATAATTAAAACATTTGCTTCTGCAAAGCAAATGAACTATCTTTTAAGCTTTCTGAAGGACAAAGAGAAGGAAAGAAATGTATGTGCTCTGGAATATACATACTGCAAAAGAAGGAGAAAAAGACGCTCAAATTGGACAGGCTATTTGAACTGGTGTATTCTAGCTGCCTTGTAAAGATACAGTTTTAAATGTTTGTTTCTGAGGAACTTTATGAAAATGTTACAATACAACTGATTTTGCATATATACTACATATGCTTATATATAGGCACATATGTAGGTATGTTATCAGTTTATAGTTAATTCAAGTAGTGTCATCATGTTACAGGAACAGGATAACATAGACAGTCCCCTCACAAGCCTTGGGACTCTCCTGGTGCCCATATAATGAGCAATAACCTTCCCCAGTCTCTGCTCTGAGCTGAGAGGACTCACATTTCCTATAATCAAGAAATTACTTCCTTCTTATTCTCAATCTAAATATGACCTTGGCAGCAAGTTCATTTTTCAGAAACCAAAAAGCCAGACTCCAACAGCTGTCTCTGTAAATCCCCACATTTGAAGGACATTCTCTTCATCCTGTCAGTTTTTCTTTCAGGTATGATTTTGGTTCACTACTGTTTTAAAAATGTTCATATCACTACCCTTCAAATGAATGTCCCTTGGAATTTATTTTAAGATTTCAAGAAAGATTTCTCAAAAAATTATCTGTGGGTTATTTTGGATTTTTTTGGTAAATGTTTTGATCATTTCAACATAGTTTACAAGTATTCCTTCAGCATGGATGTTCCATTTTCTATCTAGTGCTAGTTATTATTCTCTTTCTATAACACTATAAATGCACATAAAACATAGGACATAATTCTTATGCATATATTTAGACATAACCTCTGTCACCCCAAAAGTGAACTTACTTGTTCTTGGTAATGCTGGTAACTCCTGCAGTTTGGGAACTGGATAAGGTATGCAATGTATCACAGAAGGATAGTTCAGGGGAGAGAATGAATGAAACTGAAAAGTGTTCTTGGAAAACACACCAAAGTAAATAACCAGTGTTAAGATGTTACAGGATAAGATTTAAGAAGCTATGAATCAGAACAGACAACACTGCCCTAGAAGAAAAGAGGCCACAGAGTGACATCCTTCTTAATAAAAGAAAGCCCAATGCTGCCAAGGCAGATTGGAATTCCACCAAGAATGAGAGGTTTTGTCACTAGCTTTGAAGGTAATTACATTACGTCCCGTACATGGTGGACATAAGTAGAATTATATTAGATCAAGCCTTCTGCTCCTCCTCTTATTATAATGTCATCACAATGTTTGAAGTGTCTGAGAATGCAATACCATGTAAAACATTAATAAGTTTATTTGCCAGGTGCTGCTCTATCAGGAGTCATATAATGCTTTTAGGTTTTGAGTTGGGGCAATTATATTCATGGAACCTGACTGGCTGTACCTGCATTTTTGGAGTAGGAGTTAAAAAATGTAGACGCTGACTCTCTGAAGAAATTATGTACATCCCGCCTGTTCATTTTATTAAAACAGAGATGCCTCCACAGGGCTGGGACAGGTGGGGAGGGGAGTATTGGTCACAGAAGGAATGACAGCTTGCTGCATCTGTTCATGTTATTGATTAAACTTCCTGACAACCACATAGGGAAGTTAATTACTGGGAGGCAAATTAACACCCTTCCAAGATAAGAGAGAAAACAATAATTATATTAAGAACTCAGGGGGCTAAGTTTTCTTGGCCTAGAGCCTGAAGCTGTAAGCACCATTTTGAAGAAAACCACCGCTGTACTGCTCAGGGGCAAATAGTTTGAACCATATTGATTGAAGTCTTTATTCTCAGTGATTAGAAAGCACCTTCAACTGCCAGTGAGTCTGTTCAGAGATTTCACAAGGAATCTTTCAATTAAGATTTCAAATGAGACTCACTTTGCATCGCAATAGCTCTGTTCTGGTCAACAGAGAGACAGACTGCTACCTGAATGACCTGTGCCATTGGTTCTCTCATCCTTCTGAATCAATGAAACCAGGTTATTAGAGAGAAAGGTTAAATTTGTTGATTTTATAAACTAAAGAAATCCTCCAGTATTCAGTTTTAGTTACAGATTTCATTTTTAAACTTATGCTACATGCATTTGATTAGAAATACAGTCACTGTATGTGACTAGACTATGTATGGTAAGAGAGAACATCTAGTGGAAGCTGTCTTCACTGCAGAAGAGAGTATGGACTCTAAATTTACAGTCTCTCAGTGCTGCCAAACCAAACCTAGTTCTCTTGCAATGTCATTTAAGACTTGGAATATCAACATAGAGTCTGAAAGTCAGTCTGGGGCTTTTCTTCCATTATAATTGCAAGAAGTTTCTTCTGATCAGTGTGTACATATAGCAACATCTATGTTTAAATTGACATTTCCTAATTAAACTGGCAATTGCCTTCTGTTCTTTTACTCTTTATCATTTGAAACAGGTGTAAATGAGACATTTGGTACATTAACTGTGTTTTTAAATCTCTATCTTACAATGCAATTTCTCTTTTTATTTTTCATCTTTTTTTTATACAGAATTATTCTAGTTTACGCAAGACTTATGGAGGACATTGTTCAGATCTTAGGGTTGTCATTACTACTGTCATTAGTAAGGGAGAAAGCAAGAACACAGGTTGATGTCTACACAGTGTAGTCAATCTGCAGGCTTGGCAGACGGGAAAAATTACCTTTTTACTTGTCAACTAGGTGACTTTGATTTGAAGATAAAAAGGAATCCCATGGTGCCCACTTTTGCTAAAGCAGTTTTTAGGAAGAATTCGCACCAGAGGAATAGCAAAAATCTGTGACTTGAGGGGATGGCAAACAAAGTTATATTAGATTTTTCTGATTAAATAAAAGGATTGATAAGGTTAAACATCACAGACTTAATGCAGACTTGCTGTAGTTCTGCTGGAATCATCCATCAGAAAGAACATGACACACTGTAATCACAGCAATATTTTAAATTGCTTGTCTGATGGAGAGGAGGAGAGAGAATGAACCACATGAGGGACACTGGTTGTATTCCTTAACACGCTGCTGTGAAATATTAATATAGTTCATAAATAAGATGATTCCAGAACTTTAGCTGACAACAATATATGAAATGATGAAAAAGACGATACTTATCTGATGATGCAAACTTCTTCAAAATTCACTTTATGCTGTGATTCACACTGGATCTCGAAGACTTGAATTTGTCACTGGCTTTCATCATAACACATTCTGTCAACCAGACGTCTAAGATTTCTGTCTTTATCACTGGACAATTTATTTAATTTCATTATATTGGGGTTTTATTTATTTTAACTTTAAATTTAATCTGCTTAAATGTAAATTAAAGATTTAACTTCCCATTTTGTTTAACTGACTGATTTTGTGTCAGCTTTATTAAAGAATAAATTTTTTTTTAGAAAACTAAGTAAGTCTGATTTCTCTGTATACAGCTGCTATTTTTTAATTGTTGCTCAAACTAACTGAAGGAAAAAACTCAACAGATGTATTACTATGTGCTCAACATCTAAGAGTCTCTACATGCCAGACGAATAACTATAAAATTCTCTTTCCTGAGAAATACTAAGAGATTTCTGCTGATTTTGAGATCAAGTATGATCACTTGCTATGTATGTATGAATTGACTGACTATGTGACTGTCATCTCTGACTTTGGAACAATCTTAGAATTCCTCCTTTACAGCTTCTTTACAGCCTCAATAATCATAAAGGCAGTGCTGCCCATCTGTAGCAAATTCATAAGGCTAGCAGAGAGTGTAAAGCATTCTCCCCCGAGCATCCGCACTTCCACGTGAGTGCTAACTGTAATTTTCACTCTTGATTTTACTGTATTTCACCACGGTTTGCAGTCTGGGTATTGGAAACCACCTTCACTGTAAGAATAGGGATCTTCATCCTTCACAAGTTTTTAAGCCGGGAATCAGCACACAGTGCTATTTTATAAAGACAGTTAATCTGACCACAAATGATTAGTCAATCTTTTAAGTATTTGTGATTCAGACAACTCAGATGACTATACAGCAAGAACACCAACAATACCAAAATCAAAAGTGTGATTTGAAACATAATCTGTTTTTTAATAGCATTCAATAATAAAAATAGTGTCCAAGTTTGCATATGAGCTTCAATTGATTAAAGTCTAGATTAACTTCAAGAGCAAGAGAACCCTAATTCTTCACTTTTTCCAGGACCAGCTTTGTGATATTTTTGCATTTAGTTTTGATACAACAGATTTGCAGATGTGGAAAGTAGATGTGCTTAGTGGAAAGAGTCTTTCTCGTTTCAAAGTTGACATTTTACAATATGTTTGTATCTAATATGGGAAAATAGGAATTGAAGGAGAAGGGAGAGAGTTCTGAGAAGTATCATCAAAACACAGTGGCTTTCCACATGTTGCAGTTTTAAATGTGGACACATATAAATTCATGACACTATTAAATGGATAATTCTCTAAATCTCACTGAAGTTTATGGAGTGGTGGACATGATCTCTCCTATTATTTTCTGTAGATTTTATATTAAAATAATTATATAAGATACAAATGCTACCCCTAAAAAGGAATGCAATGCCTGAACTTCCTCATCCTCAGTATCAGGCCACTGTTTAAATATGCCTGTGAAGCCTCATGTCTGGTAGCATAAATAGTTTTTGTGTTCAGCGGGTCAAGGTTTTTAAGGTCCTACATGGCTCTGGCTCTGACCTATTTAAGCTGATGCTGAACATCAGCTCAGGCCATGCCACCAGACAGAGCCACCCACCAGCACCTGTGACCCAGCTTGGCCTGGGCCAGCCCACCACCCTCGCCCCCCAGCCACCATGCCCTCAGACCAGCCCTTCAAGCTGTGCCACACCTTCACGGATCGCTGTAAAGAAGTACAGCAGATCCAAGAACACCATCCAAAAAAAAAAACGGTCATCATCAAACGCTATAAAGGGAAGAAGCAGCTGCAGTGCTGGACAAGACTAAGTTCCTTGTCCCAGGCCATATCACTGAGATTTAATTCAGTAATAAGCTTATCATCTCCTCTATTTAGAACCTACTTTCTTCAACCCTTTAAATCCAATTCTTTTATACAAGAGATTTTGGGATCATTAATTCAATCGTTATAAAGAAATGGAAAAACATAATTGAACTGAGGAAGTAGGAGTCTAAAGTCTCAAAAGCAATTTATGCTGATGCAAACAAGAAAACTTTGGTAACATTCTATGTAGTGCTACTTATTAACTGAGAATTCAGATATAATTTTTAAGTGAACCTTTCAAAACTGTGGGTTTTTTTTCAGATGATTTTAAGTCAGTACATGTAAAGGGTAACCAATAGTCAATAATAAGACATCCTCGAGTTAATATGGAATTATGAAATGCATTAGACATGAAATCCAAATCCAGTGAATCCAGGGATTTAAGAAGAAATAGCTTACAACAGCAATTCACTTCAGCTAGTGCTTTGCAATCAAAGCAATGATGGAGGATGGATGCACTATGAAAAATAGTTTCAGCAAACATTAATGTCAAAGTTAGTATCAGTTTACTTTGGCTGTACTTATACCATTTGCACTTTCCATGATACTAAAATTTGCCTTTTGAAATATCTCTATGATGTGGATACAAAGTGATACAACGTGACTGAAAAAAATCAAACTCCATATTTTGAGAAGTTTGTCTTTTAAAGCATTTCAAAATATTTACAGGATGGCTTTTGCTGTTTAACTATGCCTGTGAAGCCTCATGTTTTTGTGTTCAGCAGGCCAAGGTTTTTAAGGTCCTAGATGGCTCTGACTCTGACCTATTTAAGATGATGCTGAACATTTAAGTACACAAGTGAAATCTGTGAAGTTAATGGACTTCAAATTATTAAAATAAGCACATATTTCTGTGCTTTACTGAATCACCTTTAAGGCCAACTATGACAGAAAGTGTCTGTGAAATTAGGTTGTAGGCATTATATCCTTCCATAGTATTTTTTATTAAAACTAAATGTTTGAAATTGTACACTTTTGATTTTAAAGCTACTTTGAAAATATACTTCATAACATTTGTTGTTCAAGGAAATATTCCCAAAGTGATTTTGTTTCCTTCAAGTAAAAAAAAAAAACAACTGCTCAGCACTTGGGAAATATGCAAAGAGAAGGCAGCAAGCTGCCACTGCATGTGAGCTATGTGAAAACAAACACTTGGATGGAAGATTTTACTTTCATGTTTCCAGGAGGTCTCATAAAAGGTAGCAATAAAAAAATAAAGAAACTATGAAACTGCACTTTTGTCATCTTCTATTGTTTGAGCAACCCTCTCCTCCATGTCCTTATTTATTTTAATAGCCTTTTTAATTTAGAAAAATGAAATTGCAACACGGACTGCTAAAAATTTATTTTCAATGTCACTGAGCAGATAAACTTAAAAGAAAACTGCTGTCATATAAATTGTTTAAATGAAGTGGCCAAATTTCCAAAGGCACTCAGCAGCCAGACCCACCGGGATTATAGTACAGGCAATGCATGGTCATATTTTTATTCCTGCTGCCAGAATACAGAGTCTGTGGATGTTTTTATGGGTCCTCATTCCTTCCATGTGTTTTAGAGCAGTGGGTCATAATCTCTTTAAAATGCTAAATTGCCAGTCAGTCTTTGACAGAATGACATGTTGGAATTCGCTTCTTTGTACATTGTCTTGCCAAGAGTCCCAAAAACTTTCAAAATTAGTTATGTGTAACAAGACAAGATATTTACTAACAGCATCCTGCACACTGCTGTAACCTTAAAGCTGTGAAAGTCCTATATACTTCAACCATTTCAGAGTTTTTTCAAGGAATCTTTTGATGCTCTTTACTGTGTGAAACTAATTAGTACTTGAGGGTTTAGGTCAAAGCTTTTTCCTGAAATGGAAAGATAAAGTTTACTGAGAGGTTGAGGTAGGAGGACGAGCTGGACAAGTATATGCTCCTAGTATTAGGGGCAGAAGAGGTACAGTATAATTGTCAATATTAAAAGAGAAACACATTTAAAAGGTGGGGAAGGCTACAGGCATACTTGTGAAGATTGCAGTGCTTTGATCTACCTCATATAGGTGGACTCCATATTCTGGAATCTCTGTGAAATTTAGTGGTTTTCGATAACAGCAGATCAGCTACATTATCTAGTTGCCCTTTTTGGCTACGAATTCTTGTAAAAATGCTAGCTTCAAGAATGTTAAGAAAGGATAAGTGAAACACTGTTTGATTCCATTAGAGGTGATATTTTAAGCTACGTTAGATGATAACACATCTTCTTGGAATGATGTTCTCAGAGAGAACTTTGCTTACACATTAGTTCAGCCAAATGCCTCAAGAAACCAAAGAAATTTGTTAATAAAGGTTGAAGAGATTTAGTATGGATTTTTGTTAAGGAAACAGCTGCTCATTTGCAAGTGTAGTAGCTGAGGCTGGAGGCCACAAGATTTGATAAAGAAGAGGCAAATAATTCAGAGCAAATATTTTTAAGTATCTCTTGCAATTTCTTTTAGGACTTACCACATACTCTGGTATTAAGAGGTTAAATGAAACGCATGGAGCTAATAGCAATCAAATATGCATTGCTGTGGGGCAGCTAGAGTGATGAAAAAGACAGGTAAATTTACTAAGAGATAAAAAATATACTGTTCCATGTCCTCCAAAATTATATTTGTACAGTTAAAAGGTGCCAGAAGAGCCTGAGTGAAATGAAATCTGCATATAACAATGAATAACATATTCTGAGCTGCAATATGTTTGGTTGTCTAACCTATAATAACCACAGTTTCTCAGACGAGAATTGTCATTACCAGCAAACGCAAACTGTAGACCAGAGTCCTCCTATGTGAAAAGCAGGAAAATTCTTTGATCACAGAATAACAGAATGGTTGAGGTGGGAAACAACCTCTGGTCCAAACCCTTGCTCAAGCAGGACTACCTAGACCCAGTTGCCCAGGACTATGGCCAGTCAGCTTTTGAATATCTCCAAAGAGGAAGACTCCACAAACCTCAACCCCACAGTAAAAAAAGTGTTTCTTGATGTTCGAAGAGAATCTCCTTTGAGTTTCTTCCCATTGCCTCTGGTTCTGTCACTGGGCACCACCAAAAATAGCCTGACCACATCCTCTTTGCTTCCAGGCACACTCCTTTCAGGTATTTATCTACATGGTAAGATCTCCCTGAGCCTTTTCTTCTCCAGGCTGAGCAGTCACATCTCTCTCAGCCTTTCATTATAGGAGACATGCTCCAGATCCTTCATCATCTTTAAAGACTCTCCCCAGTATGTCCATGTATCTCTTGTACTGCAGAGGCCAGACCTGGACACAGTACTCCAGGTGTGGCCTCACCAGCAGTGACAAAATGTGACAGATCCTCTCATTCAATCTGCTGGCAACTCCCCTCCTAATGTAGCTCAAGATACCATAAGCCTCGGTTGCAAAGGCACATTGCTGTTTCATGATTAACCTGGTGTCCACCAGGAACCTCAGGTCCTTTTCTGCCAAGCTGCTTTCCAGGTGCAGGACTTTGGACTTCTCCTTGTTGAACCTCATGAGGCTCCTGTTGTGGTACACATGTTCATTTCACCCAACATTACATTCATCTAACATGACTACTCGTTGCAGTTGGACATGTATGCATAGATTGGTCATACCTTTTTATAGTTGTAATTGTAGTGTTCAGGACCTTTGTCTTTTAACTAAGTACACACAATTTTCTTTCTCATACTATGGTTTAAAAGGTAAATAACAGAAACTGCCTAATGTGGAAGAGTGGAAAAGTAGGCTGTAGAAAAAACAGTTCTATTCCTTTTACTTTTTTTTCCTTGTCGTTATTTCTGGAAATTCAGATGGAGTGTCTCAAAGACACAAATGAAATGGGGCTACCCATTGATTTCAAATGGAATTAAGGCACTGATGAGCTGCCTTTTCTTTTTTTCTTTAAAAAAATCTGTTCCTCAGTTGTTTTATCTTGAACAGACAGAAGGAGATTTAACAACAACAGTAAACAAACCATCTTAAATAGAATATTTACTTATTCCTCTTTAGGCTGAATTCTGTTTCACAGATAATGTGCATGACCTCGGGTGAACCCAGTAGGTCTTACAGGTCTGTATTAGGGGACAAATTAATTTCTGGATTCCAGGGACAATTTGGTCTATGTAAAGTAAGGAAGGGTTTGAAAGTCAGAAAAGTTAGATCATTAATACACTTGTATTTAACTTGACTTGAATGTGGAGTTTGTAGTATCTGGGATGGAATTCATTCATTTATTCCCCTGCAGTTAGTAGATTATATGTGTCACTAGTTAATGCTCTGGATTATCCCGTCCCTTGTCTACTCAGACTCTAAATTACTAAATAATCTGACTTTCTTTCACCCTACTTTTCTCTAGATGATTTATTTTTATTATAAATTTATTAGAATAAAGCAACATACTCTTATCTCAAAAGCTGATTTACAGATTTAGACAAAGACTGCAGGATATATATCCCACATCAAAGTTATATAATATCTATTTAAAACATTAGTTTTGTTTCATAAAGGAAATTTTATTCTCACAATGTGCTATTAACATGAATCAGATCATGCTGATATTTGTTAATAGTCTTTTTCATCATTTAAATGTTATACAAGTTCTAAATTTTTCAGAATACATCTCAGTAACTACAGTGGCTAAAAATGCTTGCAGACCATGTGTTGCAGTACTGGAAGAGCTGTTCAGATGGTAATATATGATTTATAAAAGGAGGCTGAGCGGTCAATGACTAAGCTATCTATCAAAAATTCCCATGCCTACTTTTTTTCAACAAAGTACAGACCCATACACATACAAGGTTATCTAGCTCATCTTTCCATGAACATCTTTATGCAAAATAGTTTATAAGTTAAAAGAAGACTAAGCTTTTAGCTACCTTTTCTAAGCTACCTATGAGATGTGGAGGTCATGTTTTGTATACTTATTAGATTTAAAAATGATTTAAATAATTCAAGGGCTAAAGAGTCTGTAGTGGCTTATGTCTTAATGATGTTAATAATCTGCATTTCACAGTTTTTAATAACCAAATCTACTAGCAACTACCCACTTGACAGATATGTGTGAGGTTGCCATTTTATGATTCACACAGCATAACTACAGAGCCTTTTTGAAGCACAGAATTCAACTATTACCCATTTGTCCCCTGACATTCATGTCTCCATCCTGAGCATAAGACTATATGTGTAGCTAACAACTAAACTCATAAGTAATTTGATGCCCATGTACTGGCTGCTGTAAGAATCCTCCATAGATTCAGATATGTGTGCTCCTTCAGTTTAACTAAAGGTGCTCTTAAGTAGGTGCCTTCAAATTACATTCTTAGGGCATTGAACAGAATCACATCCTGCTCAAATAGGGCAAAATAGGGTAAACAAAACCGTGTCCTTCTGTAGAGTCAATACACTTGTCCTAGTTTGCAAAGTAGTAAGTGACAGCATGACTCTATAAATGCTTAAAGGTGTCAAGGGAGTCATTAGGAAAATCCATTTTTACGTACACTGAAACAAAACATAAATTCATGCTTTCATAATCAGAGTAAACTGGGGTCTTCCAAGGAGAATTATTGTAAATTCTGATGTCCTCATGATAAGAGATTGAGATCGGAGCTGGGAAAAGATCCCAAGATCTTCCAAATAGAGTCAGATGTAGGCATCAGGTCTCATTAAAAGTTACAACAACTGAAATTGTTACTGATATAGGGTCTTTTGTAATATTTAACCTTGAACTGAGAAATCAGTCCTTAACAATAAGGCACCTAATGTATACAATATACTGTTCACAGTTAAATATTGTACTGATATTGCATCTCTTCCACACTCTTCCTGTGAACACTGAATAGCCTTCCTCCCTCTTTCTTCTACTGACTCTCTTTCTCCAACACAACTCATTAAAAAAAAAAAAAATAATATTTTTTTCCTTTTTTTCTGCGTCTTCCTGATCTCCCTTTTTTTCTTATTTTTCCTTTTTTTTCTTCTCAGTGATATGTCCCAGGTCTGCTGAGCTCTCCTTACTTTTCCCACCATCTGGCTAGACAGCTGTTACTGATATCACTGAGTGAGTGAGCTGTGAAAACAGTTGTTCAGAATCTGATTTTACCTGTGGTTCCCATTCTCTATGGGACTGGAAGTTCTGATGATCAGGACAGGTGAAATGATGTATGAAACAAACCTCAATGCTTTAAAGAAAATTAATGTGGCACACACACACGTTGTAGAGACAATATGGATAGGTCCAAATTAAACAGAAATCATATGAAGAAGCAAATTGCCAAATACAATGGGATGAAGTATTAACTACTCGGTAAATCAAAGGCCATCTATGTTGTCCATTTCAGCTTCATGGTTTTGCTGGAGGGACAGAATAGAGGGGAAGTACAGGAGAAACTTTGATCGAACACTGAACAATGGACGTGAAATGAAGCAGCTATTTCAGCTGCATTACAGGACAAAAATACAAAATACCTCTATAAAGTGTATAACCTGACTTTGTTTCTCATTTGTTCTGCTTTCTGCCTCCTCCAGGACACAACTTTCTCCAACAGAGACCAAGTCTTCACAGCCCTGGACTCTACACATTTGAATAATCAAACACAGCTGCCTAAATCCTAATGTAATTACACAGCCTGCTGATCATCACCAGCTGAGGACAACACTTACTATCAGAAAGTTCTAATAATTAAGACTCAGAACTAGGGTGGCTTTAAGTATGTTTAGCTTTAGATACATGAACCATTCTGGAGATTTTGGAGGGATTCTGTTGCATATATACTTTTTTGTGAAATACAGTCATGCAGAAAAAATAAAAAATTTTAAAACATCTCACCAGATTCTTCAAATTCATTGTTGTATGCATTCCAAGTCTCACTTATGCGGAGCAGATTTTCTTCCATGGCTTGAATGTCCATGTAGGGACAGTTGCACTCTGGGAATTTGGGGCCACACTGACACCAGCAGTCATTGTCCTTGCAGATGAACTCCCCCTCTGAATTACAGGCTATATAGCTCAGAGCTGCCTGGACAAAATGTTCTTGCAGATACTCAGGCAAGATAACCTGAAGACCTGAGGAAGAGTAAGTAATAGAGCATTAAATGCAAAAGATTTGAGTATTCAAGCCAAGCAGCTTCCTCAACCTGTGTAACAAGCAAATTATGAAAAAGGAAACTATATGGCTTTTTAGGACAATTTATGCATCTGTCTATGATTTGCACTATGTCATATATTTCCTTGTCTAAGAATTCATTTCAGATATATTCCGCACATTTCCCTCTCAGTATGAAACATTCATTCCACTAACTAGTAACCTGTGTTCCTCAGAAAGAACATTTACTGGTGTAATTTCTTTCTAGAGCAATTGTCAGTAACAGAAAGAAGGGATTACATCAGCTTCTCCTTGTAAAGAATTGCTGAATTGAACAGCCTCAGCAGTAAGAGCTTTGTAGTAGGGAAGCATGCAGCTGAATGATAATCTTGGGACTAGCAGCTAATGCAAATTTTGAGAGTGCTGATGAAGGGAAAGCAGCCCTGAAAGACAGAGTACAGAGACAGTATAATAATAAAAAAAAAGGTGTGAAGGTAAACATTTCTATCCTGTATTGGACTTGTTGTCCATATTGCCTTTGACACAAGAAGATATAGCTTGTCTAAGTAACTAGTTATTTCTTCGTGATTCTGTAGAGACAAACCAAGAAGAATGGGAAAAATTGGGTTGGAGGAAATTTTAGAAAAATTAAATTCAGCTGATATTTCATTTCTTATATTATTGGTATTTAATGACTATGGTACAGTCAATTGTGATGGGTAGGTCTATAAAACCTTGAGAAACAAAATTCAGTCTTAAATCTACTAAAGGTTTAGCATGGAGAAAGGGTGCAAAGGATTGCTCCTATGGTGTTCCAAAAAACTCCTGCTGTCACAATTCCCTTCGCAAAGTGTTTTCACACCTTACTCTGAATGACATTCAGAGGCCTTGCAAAAAATTCAGCATTTTTGTGAACAGAATTAAGTCTCGTGTGAAAATTTTGACCATTTTTACATGATTCCTGTGATGGGAATGAGTATTTTATATAGAAGTATTTTAACTATCAGTTACTTTATCTACAATAGTAATCAGCCAACAAAAAAGCCACTGCAAGGTACATAATTAATTTTTATTTATTATTTGTTATTATTTTCTCTGACAAAACTAATCTCTCTGGAACCATTGGAGCTTATTTAATGGGCCAAGTAATTTTGCAACATAGGGACTAGTTGTTTGTGATGTAGGTTTCTTCTGGATAGGCACTTGGGCAATTTCATAGAGACTTATCCCTTACTTTTAGGTACATAAAAATGATAGATGCAACAGTAATTTCATAATCCTTCCAAGTCAAAAGCCATACCACTGTTGCTAAAGCCAGGTCCATCTGTACTATTTTCTACTTCATGTCAAAATTTGTAAAACTCTGTTGTTACCTGAGTAAACTTTTCAATGTACTTGTGAAAAGCCTTGAAGTTGTGAAAGGAAAAGAAAGCCCAGAGAAGCAAATCTGAGTCCTGTTCAGTTCTTCCATAAGTATGAGATCGATTATGCAGTACTGGTAATATATTTCTCATAATGCCAATCCAATGGCATGAACCAAACCACCAGCTAAGGGATGCAAAATTTATTTTCCTAATTTTAACTGACAAAGATCATGCATATGCTGGAGATTAAAAATCAGAAATTATTTCTGGAAATATTTCATTGCATCCCAGTGGAAATGAGAAGTTCTATTTAAAAAAAGGTATATACTGTATCTGAAATGATTGTATGACTTTATGGCTTTTAACTTATTCTGAGGAGAGGAAAAGGAAAGAGAAGGGGAAAAAAAAGCACATACACATGGATGACAGGAAGATAATCTTTCCCTGACAGTCATTCTTAATAGTCAGCAAAAATTTCACACCATATGTCCAACTGATTTATGAAACAATATGGAGAATTTTTAAAATTGTAAATAATTATATAGCTACCTGTAATTGGAAATTAAGAACTGTGTTCTCTCATTGTATATATGCAGAGTTACACACAAGTACATAAATTAAAGAGAGTTGAAGTCTGTTTTCATAGTAATAATCATAAATTCTTCATGTTACATTTGTGTAACTGAAAATTAAAATTATTGGCTTAATGCCCTAGGGAGTGACTTTTAAAAAATGGTTATGTACCTAATATGCAGGTCACAAAATGCATTTACTGGAATTAACAGAAAATTAAATAGAAATTATGCCTCTTTCCTTCCTTTTCCTTTTTCTCTTTTCCTTTTCTTTTTTTTTCCTTTTCCTTTGCCTTTGCCTTTGCCTTTGCCTTTCCTCTTTCTCTTTCTTTTTCTCATTCTCCTTCTCTTTCTCTTTCCTCTCTATTTCCATTTTATTTTTTAATATCTAATTACTATTATTTTCCTAATGTGTGAGATGCCTAGCCTCAGTTTAAAAAAAAAAGTTTTAAAGTTTTTTTTAAATTTCCAAGAGGAGACTTTGGACTCTTCATTATTTAGAGTCTTTGTAAATCTACATCCTGCTCCTCCAGCAACTCCATTCATTCCAGTGGGACAACTGCATGAGGTGTAAACCACTGCTCGGTACGTGCAAACAGGCTGAGCACACTAAATGTCACTCCCTCTTTGGTGGAACCTATGGGAATTCAGGCTGTTTAAAAGGTGTGCAAGTGGTTGCTAAATAGGGCTGTAAAACATTTACAGCATTATTCAGATTATTTTCTGATGTATACAGAAATTGTTTCCATTTCAAAGGCAACATGAGTTATTGTCATTTCTTTCACTTCGTCTAGAATGTATTTATTGCACACACAAGAAAAATTAGGAAAATGACCTTTTATGAGGTGGAAGAAAGAAAAAAGATAGTATGATAAATGTCATTCTGTTCCAAAACAAATTAATGAAATTACACCTACATACCTTGCAACTGAATCTTATTTTCAGGACTCTGAACCAGAACAGAGCTGACAGAATCTAGGTTGTCATAGTTACTGCAGCCAAGAGGACCAGTCCGTGTTTCTGTTACCTAATGGTAAAGGAATGGAAAAGCACTTGTATTATTCAAAACAGACTGAGGAGTCCATTCACTGTTTCATAAAGTTTCCATGCTGGTGATGCATTTCAGTCTTCACAGTGTGGCCAGCAGGAGCAGGGAAGTGATCCTTCCCCTGTACTCTGCATTGGTGAGGCCACACCTTGAGTATTGT